>JAVDPK010002889.1:81414-95253 GCA_034780415.1 Cichlasoma orientale | reverse complement strand
ATATATCTGTGGTTAGATAAATGCTGTCATGAGTGGGTTAACCTCTTATCATCCAAATGGAAATCTCGTAAGAGAAGAACTGTAAGAGGTAACATCTTGTAGTTAACATGTAGCCAAAATGCAGCCTAACCCCACCCGCAGTGGTTCAGCAGCGCCCTGGTGGATGTTAAGATGTTAAAAGTCATGCAGACATAAAGGAAGATAGCCCCGCAGTGTCCACCCCAGTGCTGAGTGGGGATTTCTCTAAGGATTAAACAGCAAAATAAAGGAGAAACTTAATGATTTGCAAACACTCGGCCTTGGAAATAAACGGTCCTCATGTGGACTGACTTTGAGAACGTTTATTTAATCCTCTTGTAATAATTAAACATAGAGCTGTTTTACCAACCTCTCATGTATTAATGTTAACTGTGTATTATTGTTAAAGAGAGTTAAAGTAAAATCAACACTTTCATGTCCATGCCAATCGAGGAAATTCGATTTTTTAAGCATGTTTGTGTTCTGTGACATTAACAGTCAGACTGATCCCAATAATAAAGCTTAAAGTGGAGTTTCAGTCACCCAGCTCCAGGTCCTGGTCATCAGTCAGGATGAGGATGATGTTTGGTCGGATGTTGCGTCTGTCTCTCTGGAGGCGGGGCTTCAGGCGCTGCGTGGATGAAAAATGAGCGTGACAGAGCGTCACAGAGACGAACAGGAAGAGGAGGAGTCGGCCCGCCATGGCCTTCGACTCCCGGCCTCCCCGCAAAGGTCAACCAATCAGCTGCTTCCCACGAGCTGTCTCAGCTTCTGGAAAACACACAGAAAGAGACTGTCTCCGGTTTAGAACCGAGCTTCAAACAAACTGCAGGCAGACTGGACAGCTTCTACCAGCTCCTGAAACCAGATAATGCTGCTTTAGTCATGACTGATATTGCAGGGAACTATTTTTCTTCTGATATTACAAATGCTTCATCGGTATGTTGCTCACATTCACTTTCTAGATGCATATTGGTTCTGTTTGGCTGTAATCCTGCAGGAGGTCATCAGAGTCACTGGGATCGATCCTCTAGGAGGCACGAATGCCTGCAGCAAATGTCACAGCACTCTGGCCGGCAGCGGGTCAGATACTTTAAAACCCAAACTAACGTCCTGCTGCCGCCGAAACCGTCGAACGCGTTATTACCACTGCGTTATTACCACTGCATTATTACCACTGCGTTATTATTACTGCGTTATTACCACTGCGTTATTATTACTGCGTTATTACCACTGCAGCAGTGCTCGGCTGAACTGTCGCTGCAGGACGTGACGAGCTACATTTATTCACTGCGTGATGAAATGTTGATGATCGTATCCGAGACGGAGCGGCTCTCACACAAGAATTATAAAAAAGCAAAAGATTTCTAGTCCCAGTAGTTACAGGAGACACACACACACACACACACACACACACACACACACACAGAGCAGTCATTAGCTTCAGTCTATTGTTTCTCTGATAATAAAACACTGAAATCTTATCACACTGGCATAAAGCACAGTAGAAATGTGGGTGTGTGTGTATGTGCACGTGTGTGTGTGCGCGCGTGTGTGTGTGAGAATGAGAGAGAGAGAGAGCCCACAGCAGGGTGTATCATGCAAATTAGCCAGTAATCAAAACAGAAGAGGCTCAGTGCTCATTCTGAGCACACACACGGTGATTGTGTGTGTGTGTGTGTGTGTGTGTGTGTGTGTGTGTGTGTGTGTGTGTGTGTATGTGTCTGCTGATGGAGCTCTCATGTTAAAGTGGTCTGGTGGCTCCAGCTGTGAACAGACTGGAGATTACACACAACCTGCTGCGAGAGAGAGAGAGAGAGAGAGAGAGAGACTGGCAGAGAGACCTTCATCCACGATAACATTTCATTTTAAAACGATGTTCTCCAAAAAAATAGAATCCGTTTTCTGCAAAAATGCTCAAAGAATACAACACAAAGCCACAGAAACCCTCCACGCGAGAAGAGGTCATGGGGGAAATGAGCACTGGCAGTTGGGAGTTTTTGCACATCAACATGTTTGTGCGGTACCGAGATTAACATCAACCGAGGAAGGAGAACCCACACGGTAAGAACGCGATCAGAACAGGTGAGCTGAGCTGTGAGGTCCTTCATCGAGGTTCAAGGACCTCGATGAAAATGTGTCGGTTTGCTTTTGCAAATGAGCTTGAAGGATAAAGTGACTGAATTCTTGCACTTGCAGGCAGTTCAGCTGTTTTCCGTGCTGCACCACAGGATCTGTTTTTGAAGCCGTTTGATCGGCCCTCGCAGCCACGCCGCGCTTCCCTCCAGCTTTGTAAACTTTGGAGAAAAAGTCCCGGTCAGGACGTGAATGTGGTCGTCTACGTCCACAAGGACTACAAGGAAACTTCAAACTGACCCTGGAGCAGCGTTAAAAAGTCTCCGTTCTGAGGGGTCCTTAAAGGCCAGAGTGGATCCGACCGTGAGCGTGAATTCATCGGGAACAATGAACAATGTCAAATCTCTGCACAGTTCCTGATCTTTGATATTTTTTTCCATGTTTCTCCCCGTTTGTGGTGAACGTCGGTGTCGGGTGGTTTTTCCCACAGATTTCAGTACAGCTGGGTGTCCAAATGAGTCGCCCCCTGCTGGCACTTCTGCGTTTGCTTCACAAACGTCGTCTATTTTCTGCCTTTTTTATCCGAACCCCTCAGCTGTCAGGTTCCCGCTGAGTTTAGCACATTTCCTCATAAAGAAGCATCATAAATGGCTGACAGCTGGACATTAAAATATAACATGAGAAACTGGTGGAAGAATAAAGGCCAGATTCAGAATCTGTTCTGTTGCACTTCATCTATTTGCATTGTGGTTTTTATGCTGATGTTATTTCAGCGTTACCAACACAAGCATCCCTTCCTTTGGCTGCTGTAAGCTGAATTTCATGTATTTGTTTTTATTTCTATGTATTTACCTTTTCATACCAAAGTCATCAAACACATTATTTCACTCTGGCAGACACACAAATACATTGCTGCCTTTTTAGGGATGGTGAATAAGACTGGGTAATTATGCTGACTTTGAACAGGGACCAAGTGAAACTGAGAATAAACAGACTCCACAACAGCATTGTTTAACCTGGTTTATGGATCTAACCCAACATCTGGACTGAAGTGGAGCGGTCCAGCTGTTGGCTGTGCTCAGCCCAGCACGTGTTCTGTCCTGAGGTGACCCAGCACCGCGCTTTAACCCACCGCTGTCAGTAATCTACTTCATGTTATGTCATTCAGTGTCATTATGAAACTGACCTAAAAACTGACCTGAGACCAGACTAACCCCCGACTCAACCTGCGGGATTATCTTTCGGTCTCAGTCTGGGTCACAGTCAGCTCTGAATGCAGCGCGGCTGAAGTGCAAATTATCTGCAGGAATATAACGAATGGATCATAAAGTTTTCAACACACTGACTTTTTCTAGCTTTATTAGTGGAGTTCATGCTGTTGAGTTATTTATCCCTGCATTCATCTAGGGGAAAAAAGCCCATTCCCATAATTAATCTTGCATCCAAGTGAAACATAAACGCAGTGAGCTCTCCGACAAAACGCTAACAGAGTGCTGCCTTTACATCCCAAGGTAACATCAGTTTAAAGAAAAAGAATGAATGACAGTCGAGTTTCTATCTAGTACTGCTATCGAAATACTAGGAGCTGGTTCATCAACAACAATAGCAGGTAGAGTCAGTTCCCCAGTCACAAAGGAGCTCCACTCGAATCTCAACCACTTAATGTAGAAATCATGATGGGAAATATAATTTTTGTTTTCTCATGCACTGCTGCACCCTGCCTCTCATCCTATGACAGGGATAGGCTCATTCATGGATGGATGGATAAACGAATGGATGGATGAATGCATGGATGGATGGATGGATGCACAGGATGGATGGATGCACATGATGGATGGATGGATGGATGGATGCATGGATGCACATGGATGGAGGTGCATGTGAGATTGCAAATGCCCAACAGTCCAACTGGACGTCTTCAAACTGCCAGCTCCCTGCTGTAAAGTCCATGTACACCTGCAGTGATTAATGCCAATGTGATAACATGTCCTTAATTTACAGAGAGCGAATGGGGTCCTGTGTGCTGCCTCCTGATCGGCATTTAAACCCGAGTATTTACAGTGGGCATGTTGACAGCTAGTCGATAAGATGTATAAATGTTGCTGCTCTTGCTGGAAGCCGGCACCAGAAACACTGGTCGATTCAGCTGATATTTTATTTAGGTTATTGAGGTACAATATCAGGTAAATGTGGGTTCAAAGATGTTAAGATGCCACCAGTTTAGTTTGTGTTCTCACTCCTTGATGCTCTCCTTTCTTCTTTCCCCTCACGGTCCACACAGCTGTGGAGATGGCTGCCCCTCCCTGAGCCTGGTTCTGTCAGAGGTCTCTTCCTGTTAAAAGGGAGTTCTTCCTTCCCGCCTTCACCAAATGCTGCGCCCCTTCTTGTTTCTGACAGGAAGTTTCAAACCAGTGACGTGGAAAGTTTGTTTAAACAAGTAATAAATTAGTTGCTAGGAGCATCCCTTATTCCAGAGGTTTGGAGAATATTAGCTCCTATAATATTAGCTCACAATGGGACTAATCAGAGTTAAGAAACACTGCATCAGATCACCTGGACGTTATCAAACCCTTACCCAGCTGAAGTGAAGGAAGAAGCAGCCGTTAAGCGCTCCGTGTACGTGGGAACGCGGCTCCATAGGTGTTGTAGTTTTGATGTCTTGAGTTCTGCTTTACCTTGTAGAACATTAAAGTTGAGCTCAAACATTTGGTAGTCCAGATAAAAAGAAAACTTTCAGTGCTAAGCTTCCGTGTTTGTCTCCCTGGGTAATTAATTCCACTTCTCCTGCTGCCCCTCCAAGCCTCCTGCTCATCAATCATTTCTACTGTAGCTTCTAAAATTATCTACCTGAAACAGACAAGAAAAAGCTAATTAAAAAGAAAACTCATTTGGCAAGACGCCAAGGACTAATATCATCCAATGCCCTCTGTGTTTGGTGAAACATAATAGGTAATTTGAGCAGGAATATTTAATTTTCTAGTTACAGCTGGTTGTTTCTCCCATCAGACCAGACAATTGCATCCTAATAGGCTCATCTTAGCTGCCAGCATAGCATGTGAACAAGTTAAAAGCCCCGTAACTTTGATTAACGACGCGCATTAGCATAACCTGTCTTTGTAAATAAAGGTTTCGTTTAGCCAGCGTTGTTAAAACGAAGGTTTCAAGGCCATCAAAGAGTTAATAGTCTATTTCTGATGTTAATTACAGGACTACATCTGTCCTGATTATGTACACGCACTCGCAGCTCTGCAGACTCAGTTTAATATTTAAGAGGTTTCGGTTCACTGGTCGCGAGCGAAAGCCTTTTCGGTGCTGTAATTTCAAGCTGCTGAAAATACAGCAGCTGTTTTGAATCCCGATACTTTTCTTTTCATTTGATATTCATGGAGTGGAGCCTGAAAATAAAGCTGCTGCTCTTGATTCCAGATAGTTTGTTTTACTCGATATTCTCGCGAAGCCGGTGAAATATTATATCCTCACCTCGGAGTCTGAGGAGCCTGCGGTACGTCGGTAAACACACACAGGCAGGAACAGCAGGCAACACAATTACATCATTATTAAAAAGACTGTAAAGTTAACTTTTTAGATTTTACACAGAAATGTACATTTCATGACTAATTAACCACATTTTATCCTCAGAAGACACAGCAGATCCTTACTGTAGCTTTTAAGATGTCACTAACCATTTTAATTATTGTAAAAAGGTAAATATGTATCGGAAATAAAAAGATAGTTTAATCTACTATTCAGTTTCTTCTTTCATTTAAACTAGTTTTAGTTTGTGCTCGTTTCTCAGCTCAGAATAATCCTTATTTATCCGGCTCCGGGCCTTGATGGAGCCCCACTGCTCATCCTCTGTCTGAACAAGGTGATTTCAGCCAATTTTATTCTGATTGGCTGCCCCGTGTGAGATTTGAACAGCAGGTGGGAGGGGCTTCTCTGCTCTCAGCCAGAGCTGTGTGCCCAAGTAGCGTCCTCTGGGGCCAACGAGGACGTGCCAAAACCTGCGGTTCCTCTAATGGCCCATTGAGGCTGTTTATATAAGCATATCTGGTCTCTGTGACATCATACAGAGCCAAGAGAAGAAAAAATGCCTGAAACTGAGTGTTTAGTGTTAGAGATGCTGCCCAGCTCTAGTCTTTGCATAAACGGCATCTTTAGCCACCCCGGGATCTGAAGACTGAAGAGGCTCAGGGGGTTAAACATGTGCATAAACGACTGATTGAGAAGCTTGTGTCAGAATTGATGTTTCTATATAAAGATGCTTCCGTGCACAAAGCCAGCACCACACAGACACGCTTTTCCCAGTGTGGTGAGCGGGAACTTGACCGGCCCGTATGGAGCCTTAAATCCCCCCACCCGACACTTCTGGGATGAATAGGAGCGCCGGCTGTGAGGCAGATCTTATCGCCCAACATCAGCGTTGGACCTCACTGATGCTCTGCTCTCTGAATGGGAGCTAATCCCTGCAGCAGGTTCAACATCTGCTGGAGAGACCGAATCCAGACGAGGGGAGGCTGTTGGAGCTGCATATTAATGAAGGTGGAGTTACAGTCATGTTCCTCCGTCAGACAGCGCTGAAATGCCACGGCGTCTGCGTACTTCTGGCCGAGCAATGAACGAAACTATATTATCGGGCTATAATATGCGCTACACGTGCAGTCACGCTCTCCTGAACTGTGAACAAGCGCTCCAAAGCCCCAGGGATCATGAATTCTCTCGTCTGTCATCCCGATGTGCCCTCTCTGGCTGCCTCCTCTCGATCACATCTATCTGCTCATTAATATTCATGAGCCGTGGGCGGGCCTCGCAGCCGAAGCAGCTGGCCACCAAGCGACTCAATATGAAACGTGGTGAATGTCAATAAAGAGATACTGCAGCGATAATACGGCTCCAACTGCTCATTCATATTCATTAGTATTTATAGATGCGGAGAGACCAGCAGGAAAGACTTAATATCTCCCACTGCTGAGGTGAAAGGTCACATTTTCGCGGCGAAAGGTCAGAGTTCAGCTCGCCGCTTCTCGGCAGAACTCTGAGAAGTATCAGACGGCGAAATGAAACCTGCTGTGGTTGCTGTGGCGACACGTCAGCCTCTCAGTCTTTATTAGAGAGCCGGCCGCGGTTATCGACGCGCAGCCGATCGCACACTTTCACTGGTCGTTAATCGATATGTCAGCTAATAGTTCTCGACTTTTACTAATAAACATGTCAGGAGGTATTTAGTGGGATGATTCATTTCCAGGGACAAACATATATTCCCAGAGTCAACATCAGCACTGAGCTTCTCTTTCAGACCTTCTGCTTTGGGTTCAGTTGATCCAATAACACCACCTCTGAGTACCAGTCGGGCTTTAGATCACACCGAAACAGTTCTTCTGTGGAACGGGAATTCCAGCAGGAATTCTTACTGCCAGCACAGGTTCCAAGTTCATTTTAGCACAGCTTTTCAAATTTCCAACCATCCCTGAATAATGATGGAGCCCATTAATCTGATGCTGCTGTGTTTACGTCCTCTGAACTCCGGCTGACGGATCAGAACAGCGTGGCCTCAATGAGGCAACAAAAGCAACCTTTAAACATCAGTTTCTTAGCTTTTCACCGGATATATGAGGTCCAAACTGAAGTCTGTACGAGTAAAGGAGGCTGAAAGGCTGAAAAAACTAAATGAACCCATCAGACAGAAAAGTTTGTGGTCAGTCAATAATCTGGTACATTAAAAAACTGAAGAAGAAGAAATGCATCGGCCAGCTCGGCAACACCAAAAGGCCTGAAAGGGAAAATGAAAAAAGATGATGCGTCCTCCTGTCTCTGATACTGATGATTCTCAGAGCTAAAGCTGCAATTTAATCAACCTCAAATCAAGGAAACTCTCTTTAGGGCACGAGAAGAAGCTGAACTTGAAATTAGTGTGAGCTGTACCTGCAGTCAGAGGTAATGAGGGGTTATTAAGAAACACCTTCATACCGGTTTAGTGTGAAAGTGGGATGATTCGGCTGTGATTAAATCATTATTTTAGGCCAAAATAGGGGCAGTAATATCGAAAGGATTCATCAAAAACTTCCCTCTGGAGTCCCATAAGATCCGACCCTGGGCTCGTTTAGTGTGAGCATTCTCCCAATCACAGTAGACAGAGGGACCCTGGGTTACTTAGTAAAACTGCATTACAGACAATAATCATTTTTATAGCTAAACAAATATTTTTTATTGCAGGCCTTCACATGCATCCCATTAAATCACTGAGCAGGTCTGAAGCTTGAAAAATCATATATGGAATATCGCAGCAGCTTCTTCCCTCACATGTTTGTGCATGCATTTCTGCACAGCTTACTTTTTATTACTGCATTTCAAATTCTGTTGGCTTTATGTCTCTTTATAAATGCACATTGTGTTTCCATGCAATAAAAAGTGCTCTATAAACAAAGCTGCCCTTCCTCCGCTTCCACACCCAACGAGCTTCCCCTAACGAGCGGCGGCAGCTCGGACAAACGCGGAACACCGAAGCAAACCGTTGGACAGCTTTATGAAATCTTCATCCGCTGCGTCAGTCAGGACGAAGGCTGACATCAATGGATTCCTCTTAAATGAGAAGGAAATGTTTAAACGCTCGCGCTTCCTCTTTTCACGGGCTGAGAAAATCAGTTCTGCATTCAGACCCGCGCGCAGATTTCGAGCTGTGTAGAAGTCTATCATAGAAAAATAATAATTCTCTATCTGTAGCGCCACCATCGGTTTCTGATGAACCGTGACTCCACGACCTCCAGGTCGGGACTGTGGTGCAGTAACTTGCTCTCTAAGCTAAAGGCCACACACGGGACCAGAACTGAAACACGACATATTAAAACTGCATGAAGTTGGTAGATATTGACTTTTTACAGCTTCAGGTGCCAGTCTGCTGTATTGAGATTATAATAAAAAGATTACTTTGATGCTTTGTCAGCTTTTAAATTGGCCTTCTTCTTACTAAAGCACCACAGAAGGGGTCACTTTACATTATGCTGTCAGAATGGACTCAACACAGGCAGATTTGATCAGCTCTGTGAAACGTTTAAAGCGGTTGCCGGTCGTGTGCTGGAAAAACACTGTTAGCCCGGCTTTGAATGCTTGCATGCGTGCATACGGCTCATCCACAAACACCTTCTTCCCCGGCAGCGTTTGAAGTGACTCGGGAATCAAAATGTTGATATTATTCATAATGTGTACAGAAATGTTTTTAGCCACAAACAGAAGGAACCTGCTGTGGTCGTTATGGGGTCTAAACTGATTGTTTCTTTGCTGACTGAAACATTGTAGCTGGATTATTCACTCAAAGGTCAGAAAGCAGAACTCAGTTGATTGCATACTGAAGTATGAACAGTGCCCTCTGTTGGATTTGAGGTAAACAGCAGTAACCCTGGAGCCCAGCTGACCATCACGCTTACATTTTAGGGTGCTGCAGGCTGAGCTGAGCTGGTCACTGGGCTGCACTTTAGCCATGCATGCTTTAATGTATCCTTTAGTTGAGGTTAGACTTCACAGTTAAATTAGACTAAATGTGAACCGGCTGTACTCAGTTACAATAAGCAGCAGTTTAAGTAACTGGAAAAAGTAAAACTGGATTCTTTTCCTTTTTCTCTTCTGATAAAATTAGACAGCAGCTCCTGACTGCTCTCAGTCTCTGCTCTGGACACACAGATGAAACTAATATGCATCAGATGGCCGAGGACAAGAGTACCACCCAAAAAATGTGGGTCTGCTCTGTTCACTGTTTTCCAGGGTTCACAGTGAGATCATATTTCCAAATGTTTTAGAGAAGTAGAAATGGGAAACTGTACACCATCTTCTGTTTGTTCTGCCCGTCCAGCGCTGAAGACAAACAGGATGTTCAGTTCTCTGGAGTTTAAGCGTATATTTTTCTTACTGTCAATAAATCCTGTGAACACACCAAAGTTTGTGTTCCGAAACTTTCTGACCTATCGACGGCTCTCAGCTCCAAATCCACTGGATCTTCCTAAACAGGTAAATCGTTAGAGCAACAAACAGAACTTTAATTTATATTAATGACCCGGTGATGTGTTGCTAGGTTGCTTATTTATCAAACACACAGATGGACAAACAAACCCATTCTCAGTGTCCAGATAAAGAAGAGCACAGCAGGGGGAAAAGCAGTGTAACAGGACTGCTGGCAAGATTACTGTAAGAGATTCACTGTGGTGAGATGAAGTGTCCAAAGTAGCCAAAAACCACTGTTGTGCTTTTATTTTGCTTCAAAATATGGTAACATCAATAAGAGTATCCACTGACAGGGTCTCAGAGGGGTAAACCCGGTCCAGTTATTTTTAGTCTTTATGCTATCTGAGCTAAGAAATATCATTACCAATCACACATGTGTAATATCACACAAACTTGCTCACAAGAATCGTTTTTGTTGGTTTAATTTGGTTAAGATAGAAAAATTCAGATTTGACCTTAAACTCCGTGACAAGCACGACCCGACACACACTTCACAGTTCTAGTTACATATTTAAAAATGTGCATCCATAAGTAACCACCCGAAGTGGGGAGCACAGGTCAGCGCAGGAACGAGGTGGCGACGGGCCGCTCAGACCCGCCGCCGGGCACGGATTCATTCTTTCATGTGAACACAGCCAAACAAGTCCAAACTGCCCGAGCCTTCCAGAACAGAGCAGAAACAAGGCACGAAAGCATTTATAAACAGGCACTCACTGTGACGGAGCGAAGAGATCAAACGAGAGCGCCAACAGACGGAACTCAGAAGAAGGCAGAAATATCCTGCAACTGTGCACAGAAATCACCACTTCTCTCTTTCTCTTCCTCTTTCTGCTCCTCACTTCCTCCCAGATGGTGTTTCACACTCAAATCTCTCTGTTTTCCTTTAACCAGCCCGGCACCGCTCTTCACTTCGGCCCTCGTTCCCACCTCATCCTCGTGGCCCGCGCTGCCTTGCTCGTAGGCTCCGGCGCCGAACCGACGACCTCCTCTCAGTCTAGGTCCCGCCGGCTGTTGTCGAGGTGGCAGACATGACAATAATCCCCGTGGCAACAGCTCTCTCTCCCCTCGGCGACCGCACGCTCTCACTGTTGTAACAACAGCTGAGCTGCTGCTGCTCCTCAACCTCCTCCGTCCTCTCCCCTCCTCCCTCAGCTTGTTCTCCCTTTATCACTTTCTCTCTCTCTCTCGATCTTTTTATACCTCCTGTTCTGTGTCTCCCTGCTCTCCTCTGCCTCTCTCCATCACTCCCTCCCTCCTCTTTCTCTGGCTCTCTATTGTTTCTCTATCGCTTCATCACTTTCTCTTATCTTTCTGCCCATTCCTCCAATCTCCTCCTCCTCTTTAAAGTTGTACAGTCATTCACCGATATGTGAATTCGCCGCGGTGCTGATTAATTTGCTGTCTGGATTTTGTGAATTGTACTTGAGGAAGACAGAAGTGGAAGAAGAAGAAACCAGGAGTCGCCGCTCCGGCTCTTCAAATTAATTTGCAGCAGCAAACTTTGTGCATAAAATAACACTTTGTTTAATCACATGACAACTGAACACATTAAAAAACATTTATTGTTGTGTTTAAGCACACACACACACACACACACATACACACACACACACTGTGACCAAAGCCAAACTTCAGTTTCTCTTAAGAAAGTAGGATGCATTACACACCCAGCCTCCACCCCAGCCTCCACGCTCTTAAAGGGCCGGTGCACCCTGCACAAACAGCCTGTCAGAGAGCTCTGCAGATCTGCTCCTCTCGCAGATTCCCAGCGTTGGATCGAGCAGGTCTGTCACCATTTTTGTAACTTCCATAAACATTTCACGCTGCGCAGAAGTGAGACAGCAGCCTCTCTTTCTCTTTTGTCATTTATTATTATTTATGGGACCTTTTAACGTGAAAAACAGATCGCAACACTATAAACACCTCCCTGTAAATCTGGGCAATGCTTCGCTCTCCAACTGGACTCCAGTGGGCTCTCAGAGTGTTGTGGATGTGGAACACCCACACTACACCCCCGATACAAGAATAAACTGGTCCTGACTTGACACCTCTCTAAAATCACATCACAACAATAGGAAGTGTTATACTACATTTTTACAGCTTCTTCTCAGTGTTACTTTTATAAGTACGTTAAAAACTGCCTGGATCATTAATATATTGTAGAGATGCTCACATATTGTAGAATTTTTTCTGGGAAAATGATCAATGAATGAGATACATGAGTTTGTACAACTGTCAAACATCCTGACGAAGTTCTTACAGAATCAGTTTGTTAGTACAAATGAATTTCATGAATGAGCCTGAATGTATGACAGACAGGGTCAGCTGAGGACAGCGCTGACAGGAAATTATTCTGCTGTCCAAAACAACAAAAAAACCATAAATGGTGGTGGAGAAATCCACAAACGGCACAACAAAAGCTCTTATTGCACAATCTGCACGAGTCTGTGGAACCGCTGCTGACTGGATTTAAAAGGTGGAAGCACCGTGATGTCACCCATCGGTTTTGGACTCTGCAATTTGAAGCTCCGGCGTGAGCATTTTGGCCGCCGCGTTGTGCTTTTGAAGCCAGGAGTGGCCAGATCTGAATGTGAGGGTGGAGTGCTAAATGATCAGCTAACGCCGGCCAGCTTTGTTAGCGAGCTGCACCCGTAGATGACATGGGCGCAGCACACACGGTGAGTCTTAATTAGAGCGAGGTAACACAATACTAAGATCTGACTGTAGCTCACAGCGAGCACGCCGTTCCTCAGGCAGTCCCACTGAAGACGCTCCAAAGACTAGAAGGCACTGATTGGCTGCAGCTCCCTGTAAAGGGCCACCTGTCAATCAAGTGGCAGCTTGTGTCACTTCGGCTTCATTTTTCACCCCTGAAGGCTGCCACCTGGGAACCACACACTGCATCTTCTGACCTTTGAGCGTTTCCTCTGTTGCCCAAAATATCTCTTGTTGAAGAGCCGATGAAGGTGCATCATTATGAAGACCCGGCTCCAGAAGGAGGCGCTTCACATTCCACAGGAAGGAAGCAATAAACTAGCGACCGTCTGCTGGCATGATGAGGCTGAACACTTAAGCCTGATTTGTAGGCCGTCCTGAATTTTCCTGAGCACATTCGTGCTCCATAGATGACAGTCCATTTATTCTGGAATGACCTTTCAATCTTTCATATTTACAGCACACACTCAGGGCGAGCACTACATCTTCATCTCCGCTACTTGAAACACTTTCACATCATTTCACCTTCACACTGTGGCTGCAATAAATACTGCAGCTTCAAGGAGTCACTATAGAATATTAGCATAACATTAGACCAATGAGAAAGCTCCTGATTATCACATTTAAACAGGTGTGAGTGTCAGTGATCGATTAGTTTAGCTGTGCTTCACTTTCTGATCACCGTCTTCACTTTGATGATCAGTTCCTAATAAAATGGTGTTTCCTTAAACGCTCGCTCGGCGTCCGGGTCTGAATGATTTATGTGCTGCGCGGATCTGAAGAGGAGTGATGGCTCTCGTCACCTCACCGTCTTCGGCTGCTTTATTGGTGAGGAGAACGTCGGCGGCTCCGCAGAACCATCAAATGTAAAAGCACGTCTACGTCAGCTTTCAGCCTGCTGGTGTTTCCTGGTGTCACTGCAGATCCTGATGATCTACAGCTTATGAAGTACAGCAGGTGCCCGAAAGTCTACATAAAGCTGGAGGTCACATGTTGGAAACCCCAAACCCAACAATGTACTTACTGTTGTGACTTCTG
>JAVDPK010002889.1:52617-66492 GCA_034780415.1 Cichlasoma orientale | reverse complement strand
TCAACATGGTGACAGGAAGTTGGCGGAGCTGACAGGAAACGGAGACACTCTCCCCGGGTGGTTCGTCTTCTCTGCTGTGCCGTGTGTATGTGTGTGTGTGTGTGTGTGTGTGCGCTTGTGTGTGTGTGTGTGTGTGCAGACTATGAGAAATGAGACTACTGCAAAAAATGTTTATATATATGTATTTTTTTTTTTTTTTTTTTTTTTTTTTTTTTTTTTAAATCAAACTTTGGACGTTTGATCATTTGGAAGCAAAAATCGATGTGCGCCGTGTTCGGTCTGCACGGAGACACAAAGATTCAAACAAAGCAGCGAACACGAATCATTTCTAACGGTTGTTTTCCGTCTGCTGAAAGAAAGAAAATTCTGCTAACTGTATTATGGATTTCAGGCCATCAATCACCTGCACCCTCATCTGCAGGTTTGTCTCCATCTGGTACCACGTTTCCACTGACGAGGTGCCGGTGCCGGTTCCAAGGAGCCGGCGAACCGCTTAAGGACGAGCCTGCGTTTCCACCGCGCTTTGCGAGCTGATCCTTTACGTACGAGCGTGGGCGGGTCCTCGTCTGGACACGGAAGCCGAAGGGCACAAACGTGGGAGAACACGCCCCCTTTTTGCAAACTTTATTTCTTGTGCTGTGAACATATTTTAAGGTGACATGAGACACTCGGCTGGTGGCTCATGCGCCCGGCTAAAGTGCAGGGTCAGAGTCTGCACCCACAGTGCAGTCAGGCCCGCGGTGACCGCTGAACAGCATCAAGGCCATCTCGATTGCAAAGTGAGGTGATCTTACCCAGAGGCACTGACAGCTCACTGGCTACATTATTAGCCAACAAACACAAGACTTGAAAGAAGAGACTGAGACCATAAACTCAGTTTTCAGGAATGTGTTCACTGAGAAACGAAAGTCTTTCTTTGCAACCAGAGGAGTCGCCGCCCTGCTGGCCATTGGACAGAATGCACGTTTAATGCATGTTTAATGCACTTCTGCACCGGCTTCCCTTTTCAGACCTGGAAGATATGTTCATCTTTTATATGGACATCAGCAGGTCCCGGCACCTGGCACCAGTCTGGAGCAGATTTCCCGCCATAAAGAGGACGTCCTGTGGACTTTCTAATGTTTGAGTCTTGTGTGTCCAGTAAACACAGCCAACCTTCAAACTAAACTGACAGACTGTCCGTCCATGGTGGGGTCCACGGTCCTTCACTGTACTCAGCAGCAGCTTATGTAAGCAAACCAATATGAATATGGAGGTAATACAATCATGTATCCCAGATGAAGATGCCTGATGCAGTCAGCTCCGTTCGGGCACTGAAATTCAAACATTTTAGCAGGAGTCGGTCACACGGGGTTCAGGACTCAGCTTCAGGCCTTTGTGGAACTCGGTGTGTAATTTTCATTTAGCCTACCTTCTCTGTACATTCATCAAGAGCAGTTATAAAGCTGTGGGAGGAGTTCTCAATCTTTTTGGCTCTTTGGTTCAGATTGTGAGGTCTTTGTTGAAACTCATCCATCACCGCGTCCGCTCTCTCCTCTCTGGATTGATATGCAGATCAGCGAATCCCCGCCCACAGCGGCCGAACGCAGCGGCCGTCGAGCAGCTTTTCCCAGCACGTATTTGTTCTTCTGCTGCTCTCCTCTCTGGTTTAGAGTTTCTGAAACAGTAGCAGAGGAGAGCCGCGGGGAAGATTTAGTTTGTCCTCCACAGAGCAGGGGACATTTGTCTTCTTTATTTATTTATCTTTTTTTCCCCGTACAAATAGCTGAAGGCTGTAGCAAGCAGCGGTCATCAGTTAGACTCAGCAGCACCACCCCCTTCTTTTCCTCCTCAATCTCATCGCCTCCCTCAGCTCCTTCTCTTTCCTCTCACCCGTCCTCCACCTATACCTGGTAGCCCGCTGACCTGTCGGCACACAGGAGATCTGTGTGTGTGTGTGTGTGTGTCACTGCGAGTCCCTCAGGCTGTATCCTCCACCAGTGAAGCAGCTGTTTTCCTGCGAGCAGGGGGAGAAGCAGCTGCTGCCTCCCTCTCGCAGATTCACCGGGTTTGCACTGTTATTCATTTCCCGACTCAACGGTCGCTCTGAGCCGGCGACTCGTCAGTCTGACCTCAGTCACATCAGCAGCCCCGACCGAATCCCGCGCTCTGTAATGGATGCTTCTGCTAAATTACACATAAATGCCTCCGCCACCGCTGCAGCAGGAGAGCATCAGAGGCAGAGCAGCCAAAGAGCACACTTAACTAAACAGCGTTGGTCTAAAAATGAGGCGAGAGAAAAGGAATCGTTAAAGCTGCACTGTAGTTTTTTTTGCAAATATTTATCTTTGCTTTTAGGAAATTAATTCAGCTTTTTTTTTATTACTTTGTGTGTGTTTCATTCAGCTGCTAACCCGACCTGAGGCATCTATAAAGATGGGTAATAAATAATCCTGTGAAAGAGAAAATGCACCGCCTTCCAATTCTAAGATTTGGAAGGCTGGTTCTGAGCAGGTCTTAAAATACAGACTCAGAGGAAAAACGTGTCACACGTTACGAGTCATAACCTGCAGAACCGTCTTTGGCACCAATAACTGGAAATAATGGTTTTCTGTGACTTTATCGGTGTTTCATATTGTTGTGGAGGAAATTCGGCCCCGTCTGCTTTCAGTTCTTCGAGGTTTGCAGCATTCATTTATGCACAGCTCTCTGAAGGTCCCACATCAGCTGCGGGTGGCCTCACATTTGACTCTAGAGTACTCAGAGGAGGTCATGGTCGACTCGGCGCCTGTAAGGAGCTCGGATCCTCGGCCCTCCGCCGCCGCGCTGACAGCTGCTCTGAGGTGGAACCGATGGACAAACATCTCCACTTTGGCTGGTCTGTCCAAAGGTCGTCGGTTTGTTCAGGGGCAATGAGACGATCCCCTCTGAGCGAGCGCTCGGTGATGCCGGGGCAGAAGAACCTTTAACAGGAACAGGTGAGATGAACCTGCCCTGGCCATTACGTCACCATTGTGATTCTCTGACGGCGAGCCTGCAGTGATCACATTTCCACACTCGAGCGGTGAGTCGAGCGCAGACGAGAAGCTTCGCCGACACCTTCCTGAAACTCCGGCTGACATTTCTATGTTCGTGCTCGAGCCTGTTAGAGGGAAACACAAATACGACGAGACACCTGCACAGGTGCACGTTTTTACTCTGCTTTCAGTCAAAATTTCAATAGAAATTCTCTCCTGTCAGTCTGCAAGACTTTAAATCAGCCGGCAGAGACAAACAGTGGAGTCCAAAGATTTCACGGAGAGGCGATAACGAGACCTCTGAGGTGCCTTAACTCTAACCGCTCTAATCTTCTCATCTTTTCCTCTTCATCCCTCCTTCCTCCTCTTCTGTCATTCTCTCCTTTCACAGCCTGTCACAGTTTTCCACTGCAGTGATACCTCGCTCGCTCTCTCTCTCTCTCTCTCTCTCTCTCTCTCCTGCTGAAGTCATCTCTAATTAATTCATTATGAGCTGTAAAAAACCTCCAAAAACAACAAAAACAGATTTAACGCTAAAAACTCCACCAGGTCGATCAAAACGAGAGGACGAAGGCGTCACACGCGCTCCTCTTCCTCTACCGCTTCCACCTCTCTCTTACTTTCTCTTCATCCCCCTCTCCATCCCTCCGGGCGGTTCATCCATCCTGCCCACTCAGAGACAGAAATAGACTGATGGAGAGCAGGAGAGCTCTGCTGGGAGATGACCACTGGACACACACAAACACACACACTCACTTTACTGTATGCACACATATATTAAGACAAAACACGCTCCTATAGACTCTGCTGCAGATTTCTTCCACATGATTCACGGCAGGTCTGACGTGATTGGACTCCTTGTTTAATATTTACGTGCTCCTCACGGCCTCTAGTTTACAGCAGCCTCTAACCTTGATGAAGGCAGGATTTATTTCCTGCCGGTTGAATCGGAGTGCATTTGTTTTTGCCTAATTAGCAGAGCATATATTACAGAACGTCAGTGAGTCACTTAAACACATATATCAATGTCGCTGCATTGAGCCGGCGGGACCTGCAGAGCAGCAGACGTGATGGCGGAGCTCAGCTGTGATATTTAGTGCCAAAGTTCATTTTTATTAAATCACCTTATTTTAGCTTCAGTGGTTATGAATGCGTAGCATAAAGAACGGTCCGGAGCAGACTCAAACTCGGGCCCCTGCGGTGGTCTTTGGCACTGAGGTCGCCCACTCAGCCTGCTGAGTTTTTAAATAAAGATTTAAAGCGTTACAGGTGGCACCGCGGCGCAGCGATTAGCAAGAAGGTTCCAGGCTTGAACCTGCTGATCTTTCTGTTAGGAGTGCATCTGATTCTATTGGTTTCCTCCCGCAGTCCAAAGACGTGGCAGGTGTGAGTGTGGTTTCTCTGCCTTTCAGCCCTCCTGTACGCTGAATCATGGAGCACCTGCAACAGGCACTCAAGAACCGTGGAACCGTGGTCCAAAACACGTTTCAAGGATAACGCCAAGAGCATTTTCAAGATATCTTACATCACATCATGCGACTGCAAGTGGATTGCACTGGGGAGGTGCTCGTGGAAGAAAGCTGTGCAGGAAGGAGCTGCACGTCAACGGAACATGAGGTGGGAATCCACCGTGCAGCAGAGACCACACGGCAGCTCATCCATCACCAGCAATGACTTCTTTCCTCTGCCCACACTGCACCAGAACACGCGGCTCGCACATTAACCGACAGCCATCAGAAGGAACCATAAGTAAACCCAACGAGAGAGGACAGTCAGGCTGAAGATGATGACGTCTGTCTGTATCAGGCCTGCAAAGCACTGGTGACCAGTCCAGCATGCACCCTGCCCCTTACCCTGAGATGTGCCTCTGTTGCATAAGTGGTCGGAAAGATGGATGGAAAAATGATTCTGCTCCTTTTTGCCATCACTTAGCTACGATTTGTAAACTTTATTCCAACAGCCAGCAGGAGGCTCTACTGCTGCAGTCCTTCACTGACCATCACGCGGCTGAAGACAGGTTTACTTACACCTCAGCCTGGCACGCAGACACACGGTCCACGGCTTCCTGTGGTTTGGATGTACTGCTTCTTTAAGGATCCGACTTGGGACCCGGCAGCACTGTAACAAAATCAGTCAGTATAGTCTTCAGCTGTAGGTGTGAGGCTGATCTGTCAGCCAATCAGCTTCTAGATCACTGCTGCAGAGAACATTTGAATTTTGCAAATAATTTCCTCGGAGGTTTGGACTGACGTAACGGAAAAAAGAAGAAGAAAGGGAGCGCTCTTCATCGCGCTCTGAAACACACACACACACACACACACGCACACACACACGTATACATGTGAGGACACAGTTGCAGTCACAGAGCCCTGAAGCTCTGACAGTCTGAATATCTCACAGATCAATAATGAACGCCGTTATCTTGCACAGCTCTTCTCCGTATTTATTGGTCTGAAACTACTCAGACAGAATGCCGGCTGCTTTACACGAGAGCCCGTCAAATAAAGGTTAAAGCACATAAAGATCAAAGATTCAATCGGCCTCACTGACATTTAGAGAATTAGAGACTGATTATTACATTTTATTTAACATGAAATTAGATTGTGCGCTTCTGCCACAAACCGTTGGACTGTCTAACGCTCACCAGGAGCAGTTTGTCTCAGAGGAGCTTGCTGTTGCTGCGCGGGTTTAAATGCTAAAAGGTCCAAAGCTGAATTTATGGCCCCGTGTTTGCTTATTGGCCACGCGGAGAAAAGGGTAATGGGAATTCAACAAACACGGGGGCTGCAGAGACGCACTCGCATGCAGGATTGTCCCAGGAGTGTCATGCAAATGTTTATCTCGCAGAGGAAAGGGTAATGGGTAATAACAAGCAAATCTGCAAAGGTTAGCTTAAGTTAGGGAGCGGCTCCATTACCACGACAGCCACTCGATTCAAGTCACCATTATCAGCCAGCAGGCCCGCGGTGACAAACACATCTGTGCATCTTCATCCGCAGTCCCAGGGAGAATTCAGCTTCTGTTTCAGCTCTTGTCTAATTTCTATTTTGGCAGAAATTGCCAAATACTCAGTTTCTTGGTTTCTCCCACTGTGGCCAAGAAATGCAAAGTCATATCTTGACCCAGGACACATTAAATACAGGCTAAATCCTGGCTGAATAAATGTTTCAAATAAAAACATAAACGTGCACAAAAATTACCAACATTAAACCAAAGCTATGATATCTAACGTAATCTGAACCGTAAAGCAGTGAGTTTGACACGCACGGTGAGTTCTGCCGAAGCGCTCCCTCAGATCAGAAGTTATTTCTACTGTAGTCGACCGACCGCCTGAAAACGTGACAGAGTCGATAAATCAAAAACGAGGGCGAATTTAATTCTCTCTCCCTTCCAGAGAAAAACCATCAGCGCGAGGCGCTGATCGCTCAGGAATAAAGGCTGCAGCGAGAACAATTACACACAGATTATCCATAAGACCATCAGAGTCCTAACACACACACACACACACACACAGGGCAGTGATGCATCATGCAGACAACACTGCGAGCCTCTGCAGTGACCGCTGGGAGTGAACATTACAGCTGAGTTATGCTTGATAGATGAAGTGGCTACAGCGCTGACAGATATGATCCCTGATGTGCCGCTGACCTGCTTCCACTGAAAAAACTTTTTTTTTTTTTTTTTTAAGCATCTCTGCTTTATTGCTTCATTTGGCGCAGGAGAGAACGAGGAGCAAACATCCCACCACAGATCTGTGACGCTGCAGTCACACAGTCCATGTGTGAGCTTTACAGCTCATCTTTGTAGCATAGAAGTTGTTTAATAGTTTTTAGTTGTTTGATAGTTTTTGTTAAAAAGCAGCTTGTCTGGTAATCAATCGGATCACTGAGTGTTTTCATAGCAGAGCTGATTTAAAAAATGAAAAAGATAAACATGATGTGCTCTGCAGGCCGGCCGAAAGCTCAATCAACCAGTCAGTTAATCAATAAAGCGGTAAATGAGTCATTCTGCTGTTTGAATAATCAACAGTGAGGAAACGACGTGGACGTGACAGCGAGTCGAGTTTTCTGTCTCGTCCACCTCTCCCTCTCAGTGATCAGAAACACATGTACACACACACACACACACACACACACACACACACACACACACGGAGGGAAGAATGTGGAGGAGTGCAGGTCATCTGGAGCTGAACCAGAACTCAGCTGCAGGGAAACAAACGAGGCTGCAGAGTTCACACTGAAACACAAACTCCTCAACTCCTCTGCATGCGTCTCTACCATCGACTCCGATGCAGCAGCGGAAGCGTTAAACGTTTGCCACACTGTAACAACCACGATTAACGTGAATTGGTGGCTGTTGTGCAAAGTGTAAAACAGCTGTAAAGGCATCTGCAGCGCTGAGATCTCTGCTCACGTTTGTTTGCCAGTTGGCAGAATTTCATTGCACTAAATTTTGATGGAAAGTTTAGCCACGCTCCACGAGAGGGACAGCATTTGTTCTTGATGCATATCCAACACCTCATTTGTGTAACTGCCATTTCATTTCACTCCAGTTATTTAAGCATTTATTTACAGGCTGGAACGTGTTTGTTTTTGCTCTGAGTGAGGACGAGTGGGTCCTGCACGCAGCGTATCCAAGCAGGTGCGGTAATATTTCAGGAAAACAGAAGAAATGCGTCCGTCTAAGCGTTTTTGTGCAGCTATCCGCTCGTTAAGTGATGACGTAATGACCGTGGGTCGACTCGAGCATTTCTTTGCTTACGACGAAGACATTTTCACAGTGAGAAACCCGAACCACACCGCCGCATATCAACCACTGATCTCATGCTGTGAATGGATGATCTCAGAGGTTCTCTGGGCTGAATTTCTGCTCTTCTTCCAGCCATATGGTGGTTTGTCTCTGCCCATCGGGGACCCTCTATATGACCTTTGATTGAGAACAATTCGGCCCTCAGTCTCCATCTTCCCCGTACGGATGTGCTCCTATTAGCCCAACCACAGCCTTTAGCCAGTACAGCATTACAAACAGGCCTGATTCTGTCATGGAATCGCTGCATGGGCTCGGCAACAATTCATTATCTGTGAACACAGCTCAGCGTGCAGGTTACAGCTCCATCGTGCAAAGCAGCAGCCATCTGTGAGCATGATCCAGAAATGCTGTGGATGCTGCACGCCCTGGACTAACAGGGACAGGGACCGTCCAGTTTGTTATCAGCACTCCGCTCCTAAGCCGGCATCTCTGATGGTACGGAGGTGCATTAGCGCCGATGGAAAGGCACCATTAATGCTGAAAGGCATGTCCAGGTTTTAGAGCAGCATATGCTCCCACCCACTCTGTGGCTTTTTTAGGGAGGGCTTTGCATATTTCAGCAGGAATAATGCTGAACAGCACACTGCATCTATTCCCACAGCATGGCCTGCAGAGTCCAGACCTTTGACCAACTGAAAACACGACCCTGTCCAACTCTTTTTGACACGTGTTGCTGCCATCGAATTCAAAATGAACCAATATTTTTCCTAAAATGGTTCATTGGTACTTGATATGTTTTCTGTCCTATTGTGAATAAAATACGGCTTTATGAGATTTGCATATTATTGTGTTCTGTTTTTATTTACATTTTACACAGTGTCCCAACTTTTTGGGAACTGGAGTTGTAGTTGTGGCCAACAACTGGTTGCCCAGAGGTTTAGCATTCAACCCCTTCAACCTGTGTGGTTGCACAGGTGGTTGCAGGCAACCTGTCTCCAAACAATCACGGTCCTCTCAATAAATAACTGCTGTCCAATTTATAAATGCTGACAGTTTGTCAGTACGTTACAGTCAGTCTGAGTCAGTCTGCTCCAGTGAGTGCAGCTTGTTTGCGATGCATCTATTTGCAATACGGGACTCGAGTCTCCAACAGGTATTCTGATTGGATTCCCGTGTGAAAGCAAAGCTGCCGAGTACCTGTGTCATCACCATCCTGCAGCAACTAAGTCACTAGTTGAGGAGGAAATTCTGTTTTGAATCTATCTGGTTCTGGATGAACAGTTAATGTGATTTATGTTTATTCTGTTTATATTTCTATTTGATACGAGTTTCTCTTTATTTTCAGTTTTCACTGCATCATCACCAACAAACTGGCTGCAGGCTGATTGTTGTCTTATTGTTGTTTTATTGCCACTGTGATGCACTCTGAAGACGGCAGCTGACTGTGCGTGGTCACAGACCGGGTACCCGTCTTTGAAGCAACCGTTCCAAAGGCAACACGGTTGCAACATCATCGCACGCAGTCACAGTCATTTTGGTCGTGCTCTGGCTTCCAACCACTGTTTTCCGTTGCGTGACTGCAGCATCAGGGAGGTGTTTGGGTGACATCCCGGTCAGATTAACCATTAAATAGCCCCCTTTGAGATGCTCTAAGCTAATGTCTTCTCCAACCTTTGACTTATTAACTCAAAATGAGATGGACATTTTTTCTTTCAGTGGCAGAAACAGGCTTTCACAGATCGACACAGATCTATCGTGACATGACGATATCCTGATAAAGGGGGAAAAGTCCTAAAAACTGTGCGGAGCAATTTTCCATTTCTTTTCTCAAAGTCTCTCGAGTTTCATGAAGCTCCTCGTATTTGGAAGGACTGGTACCCAAAGTTAAAGCACCTAAATCATTAAATGACTAACGACCTGTTGCTTTAACTTCTCTTGGAATGAAAATATTTCAGAAACTTGTGAGAAATGAAATTTTTTGTGCCACTCAGGCAAAATTGGACCCCCTCCAATTCGCCCATAGAACAGGTGGGGGTGTGGAGGACGCTGCGTGTACTTTGCTCCACACGCCTCTATCAGAACAGATATATGAATAAGTATGCAGATGACTCATTGATCATCTCTTGATTGACTGAGTGATTGATCGATCCCTCGGGGATAATGAAGTATTTTGAATTGAATAAACCGGTGCACGAATCAGAGTTGGATAACAGACACGATGACGAGCAGGCAGCGTGTTCTCCAGTGACCTTGAATGCACCGTTTCCAACCTTAAGGTTGGATGTGATAACTTCCTGTATGTCAGTGTGAGGCGTGCACGCTGTGTTATCACAATGTGATTGCGTGTGTGTTTTCATTGTTTGGGTCCGGCCTGCATCATTAATCGGGAATGTGAGAACGTGAGGCTGCTCTCACTGGGTCACACCGAGGGAACCGTAACACATTCGCTTCTTCTCATCCGCGTCTCCGCAAATCTGTGTTTGCATTCGCCGAGCTTGTGCCGCTCTAACCTCGCTCTCCTTCACACGCTCGTTCTGCAATCATCCACCAAAAAGCTCCGTGGAACAGCTCTGTGATCTTGTTATCCTGGGATAACAGGCTTTTTCTTGTGATTACAACTTCCCATGTTGTTTTTGCAGGATTAAAAATAGCAGTTTTGTGAAGCTGTTATTTATCTCTCGTTAGCCCCCGATAACAACGTCGTGGTTTCACAGAGACTTCGTTACGACGCGACAGACTGAGATCAGATGTGATGGTAAGATATCAAACCGGCAGCTGAATCTCAGGACAAATGATTTATGGGAAATTCAATAAATATAAGCAGAGTTTTAATGAGTGTAATCATTGTTGCTACACAAGGATGATTGTGATCCATCACAGCTGCAGTGCTGCTCCGTGTTACCAGGCGGTGTGGCTAAATTAGTGATGAGCAAAAAAAAAAAAGAAGCTTTACCTGTCAGGTGTGCACGACGCTTCCTGCTGCGCTCAGTCCTGCAAACAGAGACAGAAGAGGCCGTTAACAAGGAGCTCTGACTGACATTCATACTGATGTAAGGGGAGCACGGGCGCAGTCACCTTAATGAACTGCTAATGACTCAGCCTGTCACTGCTAACTACACATTAAAACCACTGACGTCGAGAACATGATGCCGGGTGCATCCACAGACGGAGAAAAGATGGATATCGCCACAGTGATGAAGTTCTGTTATGGAGGTGGAAGTTAAAATACTCCTTTACTCATTTCCATAATTTACAAAGTGAACTTTATGTTTTATTCAGGATGAACGCAAAGTAGCAACTGAGCCGGCGAACTCGTGGGGAAAAAGTGTCCGCAGAGGTTTCCCACAGACTTCGATGCAGCTGGAAGTAATTTTATGATCAGAAGAGCCGCCCCCTGCTGGCCATTAAAAGGACTACAGCACTTCTGCACTGGCTTCACTTTTCAGACCCAGAAGCTGCTCTTATAGTCTGTGGGTGTACCTTTGATGCACCACCCACCTAGACTTTGTTGCAGACAAATAAGTCTGCTCCATTAAAAATAAAAATCCTAATTACGTTTTTCAATTAATTAATCTTAATTTCAATAATGATTGGCGATATTATTCATTAACTTTAAAAGTTCATCTACGATCCTAGCCTCACCTACGGCCACGAGCTGTGGGTAGTGACCAAAAGAATAAGATCACGGGGTGAAATGAGTTTCCTGTGTAGTGTTTGTGTTCTCCCTTAAAGGGGAGGAGCTCCAGCATTTTGGAGGGCCTCAGAGTGGAGCTGCTACACCTCCACCCTGACAGGAGCCACGAAAGTACTGCAGAACTACACCCAAATCCTCTCTTTCTCCAGATGAATCTTCCACCGAGGCAGCGACCGATGTTCAGTTATCAAACAGGGTGGACATGACGACAACGGGGGCGACAGCACGGCAGCGGGGGGCGAAGAGTGGCCCTTTCACTTGTGATTTTTCACAAATCTGCTGCACATTGAAATGTGAGGACATTGTAGCAGAATCCCGATAAACACGAGCTTGCGACATCCAATCCTGCCGGCTCTGCGGTCCGCTGAGGTGCAGAAAATACTTCCTGCCACAGAAATATAAACACGTGCAGCTGGAAGTCTTATAAAGTGAAGCTGGTCTCAGATCCAATCTTTCTAAACTCTTCAACTGTCACTGAGCCGCGCTACTGTAGAGAAGGGGCGTGTCCTAAAGCTAACCAGGTACCTTTTAGTGCCCACACCTGCTCAAGTGCAGAAGACGGCGGTCCCGATGGGACACGTCCTGCTGGCTGATAAACGTGTTTGTGGAAGCCGCCGCGGAGAAGAACGCAGCACGCAGGGAAGCATCATGTTACACAGCAGGGTGAGAAAGCGCTGGGTTAGCACTGGATAAAAGTCTACTCTGGGCTAAACACCTGACTGAATGATGCTCCGCCTCCTTCTTTCATTTATTTGTTTTGGTTTGAAATATAAAGTTCAAGAAAATCTTTCTGTAAACAATGTTAACTGGCTGCGTAACATTTGTTAAGCTAATTAAAAATTATGTTAAATAACTGATTATCTTTCCCCTCGCAGCAGAGCGCGCTTCAGCTTTAAAACTTCCAGCAGACGACCTCTGTGACCCCAGCTTTGCTCCATAATAAAACCACCGCTACACAAAATACAGTACACACACACACACACACACACACAGTGCAGTCAGTGATTCCTCTCACGTCCACCTCAAATCCCCCGAGTGAGAAGGAGCGAGGAGACGATGAAGAGGAGGAGGAGGAGGAGGAGGAGGTGGTGACTGAAGGCACATTTACCATCTGTAATCAAAAGAACTCCATGTTGGACTGTCGCCTCCCACCTCCTACTATTCTCTCCCTCCTCTCTCTCTCTCTTCAATTTCCTCCCTTCTGTTGCAAATCATGAGAAGCATACTGATGGTGTGATTACACACACACACACACACACACACACACACACACACACACACCCAACTAAAAACACAGACACACACACACAATCTAGTGAGAGAAGTAATGACTTTCTGCCTTCTCTCTCAATTCGCTCCGAGCTGCCAACTCCCACTGGGTCACCGTGTGTGAGTGTGTGTGTGTGCGTGTGTGTGTATGTGTGTGTGTGTGTGGGTGTGTATGTGTGTGTGTGGGTGTGTGAGAATGTGAAAGAAACAGAAAGAGCAAAAGACACGAGGGAGGTGATACAACAGCTCCAATTAGCTGGGCTGGTGGTCTGTTTGGGGGGTTTGGTGTGTGTGTGTGTTGGCTGGATAATGAGACCACATGGTTGGAGGTCTTCAGGCAGGTTCAGGACCTGAACCTGATCTCCAGACTTTCTGATCCACCTTGATTCCACCCAAAGACCTCTGTCTGTGGACTGAGACCCGCTCCTCTCTCTGCAGAAGCTTTGCAGCAGCTGCCGCAGGTCCACAGATGAACCCAGACCTGTACCTGCTTTCTGAATGTGATTATCAAATCCCACATCAAAGTACTTTCAGTAGCTACTTTAGAAATTCTGGAGATTTTTTTAAAGCTGAAAGAGCACAGCTGGACCTCACTTTTTCCTTTCGCAGCTCAGTGAGATTTCTAGCAGATTACTCAATATTTTTGCTCAGTGAGTCGAAATGACCGTTGCGGGGCAGGTGGTCGAAATTCTGGGCTACAACACATTTAAAATTACTGAATTTTCAAAGGCTTAGAGAGAAACGACAAACAGATTTTCAGGGGTTGTTGGACCAGAGAGGGACACGCATGCATGTGCTGCGCATGCCGGGTCAAACACACGCAGAAACAGCAGCTGTGTTGAGAATCCCGGTATTCCAGTGCTGAAGCCTCGAGGAATACACAGTTAACTGGCAACAGTGACAAAAGTGTTTAGTGTAATTAGACTACTTGTGGTGCACGTGCACGTGTGTGTTGTGCAATAATCAGCCGTCTCTGCAGTGAGTCCATGTCCCACAGATGGACTCGTGTTGGACTCGAGCTGTGGAAGTTTCGGTCCCGCTCTGCGATCACGCCGACTTCTAATAAACAGACAAACCGGCTGCTCTTGGATGGATAAAATCTAAATATATAAAACAATAAGTTCCAGAATAAACTTTACCCGGGGGGGGGGGGGGGGGGGGGAA
>JAVDPK010002889.1:28181-44948 GCA_034780415.1 Cichlasoma orientale | reverse complement strand
AGTTGGCATCAGTAAAGATTAAATTCAAGGCGTGCCAAATTTAATTACTGTATGATAACTCCTTCTTAGTCAGCCTAAGAACTCTTCAGCCCACCCTCGTAGTAGCCTCTCACGGAACAGTGGTCAAACATCTGGATGTAACCCAGCTGCCTAATTATGCATAGATGGAGTGCATAATTCTGTACACTCCACTTTAGTGTGCATATATAGTGGATGAAGTTGGGAATTTGAAGGCCTGCGAAACGGCTGATTCCCTTTACAGTGAACAACTCGAACGCACCCCAAGAGCATTAAAGTTCCTCGTTTCCCTCCGTGAGCTGCGACTCACTGCTGCTGCCGCCGCTCCATCGTTTCCTGTGTGCATACATAAAACAATCAAAGTTTTCATCAGTTTTTCAGGGCCATTGTTTGGGCTTCAAAACTTGCAGCCTTCACAGCAGCGGTGACGCAGCGGAACAGAGAGCGGAGCGGCGCCGCAGTGGTGTGGGTATGCCGCACGTGTACTTTCAAACTTTTGCTCTCCAAATTTGCCTCCAGCAGCTTCAACTTGAGGAACAAAACGGAGAAACGCTGTCGACGTCCGCTGGCTCCAAATCAGCCGTTACTAAGCAACAGCCAACAGGCTCAGGACTGTACAGCTACGGTTGCTATAACCGGAAACTCTGTGTGTGCGCGCGCGCGCGTGAGTGTGTGGTCGGAGCCGTCCGTCCGCTCGGGGGGCCGACGGCAGCGGATCGAAAAAGAGAGGAGCGGGGATGTATGTTGGTAACCATAGCAACAGAGAAGTCCAATTTGTGTTTAAATAAATTCACAGCGAGTGAGGTTAATTAGCCCACAGGCCGGCTCTTCACGCCGGGAGAGCGTCTGCTTGCACACCGTTAAACTCCGACACACAAAGTAGTGAGAGCAGGTGAGCAAAGTTAAGTGCACACTGTTCAGCATCCTGGGGTTCATCGATAACGCCACACTTCTCCTGTCTCCTCCTCTCCTTTAGCTCTCTGTCACTTCCTACTTCTTCAAAGCTGTCGCCACAGCAGAAGCCGCTGGAAGGGTGCGCATGCAGTGAAAGCGTAAGGACGTCCCCCAGCTTTCCTCTAAAATCATTCCGAGATAAACCCCTGAATTTTGGAGATGTGCCCCCTCACATACATCCGCGAGGAGGTGTAACGGTATGGATGGAACCAGCAACATCCCTTATTCACAACTCAAGCCAATTACATCTTTCATTGTCTTTCCAAATGAATCAACACCACTCGCACCAGGCCGCCTTGCTGAGGCGGTACTCAATTGTAATGGAAAATGAATGAAACCGAGTAGAGTAGAATACAGTCGAGTCGAGCTGAGTAGGTACTGGTGGAAAAGCAGCATTAGTAATTCTCCACAGTAGTCCCCACGTGGCCATCAAACAGGCCCAGAGAGTATAAGTGTTTTCACTTATACTCTCTGGAGGTCTCAAGGAGGCCTCCTTGAGACCTCCTTGGTCCTCAAGGAGGCCTCATCCTATATAAAAGGGGTTCCTAGTCCTCACCGTCATCAGGCACCTGCTCAGAGTGGCTCTTCTGATCATTGTGGTTCCTCTTAAAAATCGTAGGGCCTTTATCTTAAAATATAAAAAAAAAAATTTTTTTTAAATTCTGGCAATTATTTCATGGTTCAGGCTTTACAGGGTTAAATACATTTTTCTCTGGTTCAGAAGTCACATGGTGTCCAGCTGGGTGGATGTGTTTGTAACTCCATGAAAAATAGCTTCATAAATACAGTTTCAGTTGCATTGTTTTTTTCATGCCTAAAGAGGAATAAAAACTGAGGTTCCCATAATTCATCCATGAAAGGGTTAAAGAACTAAATCAAAGGTCCTCGCAGGAACCTATTAAATATATTTGATTTCTCTTCCTCTGTGTGGCACTTTTTTCTCTTTCACCCACCATTTTTCTTTTCTACCCCCCCCCATTCCCCCTTCCCACTCCTCTCTTCTATATGATCATCTTTCTTCTAGTCTTATCTCGTCCTTGTCGCCACACTCCCTTATCTCCATTCTTCTCCTCCTTTTCCTCGTCCCCCTTTTCTCTCCACCTCCCTCTCATCATAATCAGCTGCTTTCCTCCTCTTCTGTCTCGTCCACGGTTTCCTACAAATTAAAGCTTAACCTCTCCGTCTCACCTGAAGGTCAGATTGTCACGAGGAAGCATCCATCACCCTTCGCCCGTATCTGGTTGTGTATTCTCTTCATCGCCTCCGAACGTCGAGGCGTTCTGTCAAAGCAACGTAGCTGAGTGTCAGATCATATCTGCAGCTGACAGCTATCGCAACTCACAACACAAACACACTCACACATCGCTCCTTGGTGTGTCCTTGTCTTATCATACAGTGTGTTATACCCTAGAACCAAACAGATGGGATCATCCTTTATAAGCAAGGATGCACAAAACTCTTAAAACACTCGTGTGCGTGAGTCACACACATGCATGTCCACGAGAGAGGAGAGATGAGCGCAGCTCCTCCTGCGTCAGCACTCCAGACACTTCGGCTCTGCGGGATTTACATGACAACACAGCAAAAATCCAAAATGAACAAGATGAAGGCTTAAGAGGTCAAAGCAGGAGTGCAGTAAAACAAAACAAATCATTAGTGATGAATATAAAGACCTCCTGCTTCATCTGAGGTACATCTCTGCTGTCAGCAGAATCTGTCTTCAATCACTGCTGCCTGCAGGACAGCTGATTACTGGCAAACGAATCGTCATTACAGAAATCATCCACACTGCTTCAGTTTAACCTGTAAGTTTGGAGAATGTTGGCCACAAATTCTGGAAAATTGCATCCACCTGCAGCGGGAACTATTACACAGCTCCAGCATGTACTGGAAGACAACTTCAGCAAGCAGTCTTTAGCGCAAACAACAATGCTCACCTTCCTTCGGAGCTAAAGGCAGTGCTCACTGAGCTGGCTCGGGGCCAAGAGGAAGCAGTGCTCGAGGAAACAAAAGAGGAAGGAGGGCCGGCTTGTGAACCAGGCTAAGAGCAAATGCTAGTCGCTCGTTTTATGCAACCTGCAGGAAATGCAGAGCTGAAGTGTTCTTGTCCTGACGGAGACGTGGCTCAACGAGTCAAAGTGCTCACAAACATATGAGGAGCGTACAGAGCCATCTTGGTGCCATCTCAGTGCCTCTGACCATATCTCCGTCCTGCATACTGTCCAGTTTCAAGGAGCAGAAACACTGTAACAAAGACCATCTGTGTGGCCTGGAGGTGCAGTCTCTAAGCTCCCGTTTGGAGACCACAGATTGGCAGATATTCAGTGGCATCAGGGAGCAGTGTGGATGAGTACACATTATCTGACCTGGGCTACATCAGGATGTGCATGGAAGAGGTGACCACCTCTAAGACCATCACCATCAGGCCAAAGCGGAAGCCCTGGCTGAATCCAGAGGTGCACGATGCAGCAGCACTCAGAGCAGCCAGGAAAAACCTGTCAGCGGGCATAAGGAGAAAAAAGTCCACATATGCTCTCGAGATCCGGGGCCATTTCAACACAGATGACCCACAAAGCATGTGGAAGGGCATCAGGTGCATTACGGACTACAAGAAGAGGGACACACAATGCCCTGCTGACCCAGCGCTCCTCAACACCTTGAATGCTTTTTATGCTCACTTCAAAGCCTCAAAGTCCACCACCTCCTCCCGACTCACCCCCTCCCCTGATGAACCTCCAGCCATCAGAGTAACAACTGCAGAGGTGAGGAGAACACTTCAGAGGGTCAACCCCCCCAGAAGGTCTCCGGTCCTGATGGGGTCCCAGGCAGAGTTCTTAGAGACTGTGCACAGCAGCTGTCTGAGGTCCTGACTGACATCTTTAACACCTCGCTGTCCCAAGCTAGAGTCCCATCATGCCTTAGGACATCAACCATCACCCCTGTGCCAAAAACCTCTTCACCATCATGCCTCAGCGACTGCCGCCCCACTGCACTCACCCCCGTCGATACAGGGAGAGTAACAGATGTGACAAAGAGCTGGTTAAATGTGGGGATTGAGATAAAAACAGAAGAAAGAGTGACTTTCATCTGCTGTGCTGCAGAGATCAACTGATGTCAGCATGCTTGTAATGCATGTTTCCTGTAGCCTCGCGTAATACCACAGATGAACAAACAAGGGGAAGTCTTAAGAGGTCAACGCGATAGTGCAGTGAGACAAAACAAATCATTAGTGCTGAATATAAAGAGCTCCTGCTTCATCTGAAACATCTCTGCTGTCAGCAGAATCCGTCTTCAATCACCTCTGCCTGCAGGACGGCTGATTGCAGGCAAACTGAACCGATTTAGTCTGCATGAATTCAGTAATAAGGATTCATTTTTACATTTGGAGCACGCTGGTCACAAATTTTTGGAAAACTGCACCCCTCTGCAGCAGGAGCTATTATACAGCTCCACCGTGCACTGGAAGACAGCCCCGGCAGGTATTTGTGTAAATAATTAGATTGGAAATATTTTGGTTCAATAAGAAAATTACCTGAAGTCTTAGTTTAAAACACACATTTGTGTTTACTCGAACAGCAGACTCTTCAAACTGACACTTCCCAGAGAACACGTTTAAGAACTGAGGCGTAAAACTGAACCAAAACTGTGATCAGCTGTGATCAGCTGAGGGCCGCTGACTCGTGGAGCACAGAGCCATTGCAAGTGGAGGGGGGGGGGGGGGGTGAACTGAATGAAGATGGTTTTTGCAGAGGAAATAAGCAGCTGATGATGTCATCAGCCAGATATTTATTTCACTAAAACTCAACTCTTGTTTTCCATTGTTAACATTAAGTGTAACAATGTAACAATTAACACCAAGTACAGTCTGAGCACTGCTGTACTTGGTCACAGCTCTCTGCGTAACATGCTAAAAGGCTTCTGTGAATTACCTACAGTATAAAATACCACTTTGTGTTAAGAGAGCACAGTGAGCCGCTTCCAGCCTGCCCTCGGTCCAGTGGCAGGAGAAGAGGCTCAGATCGGGTGAGGTCAAGGGTAAGGTCATCGCTAAATCACTAATGAAGTGAAATGACTCGTGAAAAATAAAACAGCTCATAAATAGCAAGCGAAGTCCCTTTCCATGCCAGCCTGCTGCTGCGTCCTCCACTCATCTGTGTGGCTTGATGCATGCGGCCGAGGGTTCTGGGCTAAAAGGTGCAATGCCAAAAAAAAAAACACGCACCAGGTTGCTAGCTTTCTCATTCATCTTGCTCTCTAATGTCCGCTCTGTGGACGAGTAATGGGACTACACGTGACTCCAGCAGACTGGAGCTCAGAGAAGGGCTTTTGTTTCTGCTTTAACACAGATGCTCCCGACTGAATGTCAAACAGCAGCAACCTCACTGCAAATTCATTACCAACACTTCTGCATATTGCAACTCTAAAGAAGCTTAACCGCATTTCTCCAATGCACTGAGCTATGAACAATATCAATTCATAGTCTAGCGGGGGATGAAAAAGAAGCAGCTGCACACACGCGAGAAGAAACAAGCGGGACTTTAACCGTCTCCGACTGTATAAACATGTGACACAGCCAAACCACAAATCTGTTCTGGATAACTGACTTCAGCTGTGTGTGTGTGCAGCACTCACACACACACACACACACACACACACACACACACACACACACACACACACGTCAGCCTAAACCGCAGATCCGTTCTTTATCAACGTCTAATTATTTTTTGCCTGTCATGTCGTTTCATTTGGTTTTGCCCCTGTTCATTATACACACACCCGTCTCACGCTAATTAAACACACACACGCGCGCATTTGCACTTCTATCTCTGCGAGGACGCTCGCTGACATAATTAACCGTGTGCGCGCTCACCTTAACCGTCACCTTTACCTGCCTCACTCAGACTCAGACGCTGCTCTAACCTGAAACCGAACCTGAAGCATCAAAGAGCCTCTCGAAGGTCTGGCCCAAATGTGCTCAGCCCCAAGGTTGAAAAGCAAGACTGGACCACAAACCCGCGCCGGTCTGCTGTGACCCAGCAGCCATTCTTTCTTAGAATAGATGTGTAAATGAGTGGCTGTGTGACAGGGAGCAGTTAGCAGCTGTGTCATTGGAAGGCAACAGGTTTAATTGCCAGAAACAACTTCTGGGAAACGTCATCAGTGTTAATAGAGAGACAAAGGGAGCGTGCGTGTAGGAGCGCATGATAATTTCTCTCTGTGTCTCCAGCGGTGCGTCGCAGCGTACGTCAGCAGCAGCTGTTCTTCCTTCTGTGACTGTTTCAGATCAGCAAGAAGCGGGTCTGACAGGCTCGGCGCGCTGCAGCTTTGGAAACCCGTACGCAAACTTCATTACCGGACGGAACTTGTTATCTACAATTATCTCGGTGTCAAACGCATGATGAGTTAATGGAAACGTGAAAACATTTAGGCATGCAGTTGGCGTAAAAGCTTTGGCGTCAAGATGAATTAAGTCCCGCAGAATACCCGATAAAGTTTTGCTTTACATTCAGACCTTTAAACATGTACTGCAAATATACTTCACACACACGTCTGACTCAGTCCTGATACTTTCATTCAGTATTTAGATCTTTTGTTGAGGTACAAAGACACACTGGTACATGAGATTAAAGTTCTTGTAAAACTTGAAAAGGGTCACAGCCGATAAACACCGGGCGTCACCATTCAGAGTCATCAGCTTCCAGAATAAAGGAGCTAAGGCTGCTACAGTAGGCCAAGAGAGAATGCCAGGAAGCTGCCCTCCATTTTTCCATCTTCTGACTGGGATGCTCAAGAAAACGTAGCCATCATAAAGCTAAAAAAGAAAGCAAAATACCAGAATGTGACTTATGATGGCCAAATGTGATAATCATCCCTCTAAAGTTCGCTGCTGTGGAACCAAACAGCTATAGAAAGCACAGCAATCGCAGCAGAAGCAGCTGAGATCAGATTAAGATAGTCTGCTGCAGATTAAGGCTAATTTAATCTTTGATTCCCACTCAGGCAAAGTGTAGAGGCTAAAGGGTGAAATGATAAGGACCCTAAGGTGATGAAAAGTGTCCCCGACAATGCAAATGCTGACTGCCCTTCATCAGGAGTTACAGTCGAGGGGAGGAACTCATTGGCTTCAGTTATCTCAGTGTTGGATATGCAACAAGTTAATGACAGAGTTGTGTCCAAACTTATACTTATTTAGGATACAGTTGGTGTAATGTAAATACGTCCATTCATTATTTAAATCTCCTGACGCGACACAGCGATGCACTGTAACTCAGCCATATGTTGACTCGACGCCCTAAAGCAGTGAGAGGCTGATACGAGTGGATGAGTGATAAGGTCCTTGTAGAACAGTTGATGTGCAACTGGTTGAAGCCAATAAACACCACGATCTGAAGTCATCAGTTTACAGAGGGAAGGAGATAAGGCTGGCAGGCCAAGATAAACTGTGAGGAAACTGGCCTCCAATCTGCAGCAAGCTTCTGACTGCGGACCTAAAGAAGAGGCTTCTTATTCGCTGAACCTAAAGTGTCTTTGCATGACAGAGAAGTTGAAATCAGGATTTGTTTAGTGGGACTCTTATCCAAAGATAGCAAGCATGCAGCAAGCTGTGAAAGGCAGGAAGTCAGGAGGCTGGAGAAACCCACAGGAGAGATAGCCAGGGCAGCTAAGTAACAGCTTAAGATAGCCATGGGTGACGAGAACCCACAGCTGGAACCATGCTGTAGGCTAATTTAGTTTTCACTGCCCCACTCGAGTGAGCCATACAGGCTAACCGCTAAAATGCTTTGGACCCTAAGGTACCTGCTTATGAATCCATTTTCTGATCTCTTCAGCATGCTTTGGGTCTGCTCCAGCGTCCCCAGTTGCACATGTCCAAAATACCTTAGACAGGAGGCATTTTAATCAAAATACTAAATTCTAGTCAAACACTCAAAATACCTCAACTTGCTCCTCCTGACGTGGAGGAGAAGCCGCTCCATCTGATCCTCCTCCCAGATGGCCAAGCCTCTCTAAAGGTAAGCCCAGACACCCTATAGGAGAAGCCCATTTCAGCTACACTATACTCCCAAAAGTCTTCCCTCAGCCATCCAGATCACTGAATCCAGGTGTTCCAGTCACGGCCACAGGTGTATAAACCAAGCACCTCGGCATGCAGACTGCCTCTACAAGCATCAGTGAAAGAATGGGTCGCTCTCAGGTGTTTTTCAGGAGTTGGGCTCGGCCCCTTAGTTCCAGTGAAAGGAACTCTGAATGCTTCAGCACACCGAGACATTTGGGACCATTTGATGCTCCAACTCTGTGGGAACAGTTTGGGGACGGCCCCTTCCTGTTCCAACATGGCTGCACACCAGTGCACACAGCAGCTCCATAAAGACATGGATGAGCCCGTTTGGTGTGGAAGAACTTGACTGGCCTGCAAACATTCAGTTCCAGCTGAAACCAAAAAGTTAAGAAAAGATTTATAAGAGTGAAAACAGACGGACCCACATGAGTTTCACTTGCAGCAGGTCTAATATGGGCTATTAAGATCAGCTCAGAGCATGTAGCGTAGACCTCGCAGAACTGAGTTTGATTGCCTGTCTAGTCTGAAGCTATTGTGAGAATGCTCTGAGAACATCAGTCATGCGGTTTGTTTTGACAGAAATTCAGCCATCTGAACGATAAGTGCATTTTCTCATGATCAGCGTCGGCCTCCGACACGTCACACATCCGTACCCCGTTTTAGATCCGAGATCTTCCTGCTGTGCAGCTCCAACAACACTAATGGAAATATGCGAACAAGACGTGACTTCATCTTGATTTGAACACTCAGGAAGCAGAGACACGGCGGAGGCCTGGATGAAGACTAAGTGTCCCGTTTTATCAGATGGAAGCGGACACAAAGCAAACGCAGCAGCATCCACCGCTGCTCTGAGAGTGCCTGTGCGCGCAGACAGCCTCCTATCAGATCTCTATCAGTTTATTGATGACCGGGAGAGCCTGATCAATATTCAGAGAGGTCACCTCTCTCCTCCATCACCTCCAGCTCTCCGTTTTCTCACTCTCTCCCCCATCTTTTGCTGATATCATCTCTGCATCTAAATGAACTGTCTTACTTTTCTCCTTTATCAGTTTTCTGTGCTCCCTCTACAACGCTTCGTATTTCTGCTGCTCACTGTGAGATTTTATTATTTTATTCCAAGCATGTGCCTTCTATTAGCCTTAATTTCTATTAGTTAACACACACGCGCGCGCGCGCACACACACACTCTCTGTCAGTACAGACAGTGCTTCAGTGTTTGCCTCCCATTAAGCAGATTCCAGTCTGATTACATCCTGGAAGACAGACAATAAAACTCTTCACTGCATCAACTCTTTTTCGTCTGTCCTGTTTTCCATCACAGCAGCAGCAGGATGGCAGGCACGCCGTCGCTTTCTCAGACATGTTTCACGAAAAGCACTCGTGTTTTAAAATAAAACTAGTTTCAGGAAGAAACACGTAAATATGGATTTTCTCAGATTTCTGAAGTCTGAACAGCATTAGAGGCTTAAACATTAAACATTCTGCTGTACTTGAGCACTCCATGCAAATATTTCAGTTAGAGAGAGCATATGCATGTGGTTATTATTCTCAAATAAGCTCTAGTCGGAGTACACGTAAAGATACTGAACATAGAGGATGCTGGGTAAGGGGTGGGGGTCTGGGTCCTTCCACCCCTGAAGTTTAATTACTCCTTTATTTCTAGCACAGGTTTACAGTTGTAACCAGAAAGCATTTTGTCAGCTCCGTGTCCTCCTTTGATGCAGCTGCCATGTGTTAACAGGACAGCAGCTCCCAGAGTCAGGAGGAAGGAGGACGTCCATCATTAAAACATTCAAACGTTCATTTCCGATTTAATTTCCTGATTTCCCCGTTTAGGATTATCGTATCTTAAACATGATGAAAACAGGGATAATCCTCAAAACCAGGACACTCGTGCATGTAAACAGGAAATATACGTAAAATGTCTTCATTCCATCGACGCTCACAGTAAATATCACAGACTCGGGACTCGCACTGGGAGGATGCAGCAGAGACCAGCATGCAATGTGCTGCCATTTGGGATGAGTTTGACTGATGTGTATGAACAGCAAACAGTATTTTTTTTAAAGCATGTTGTCACATGGGGACAGCAAAACACAATAAAGTCACTGTTGTTTAAATACAGTAATATAAACGACGTTTCACATCGAGCAGAATGAAGAATGAAGTGCAGAAAAGCCAAAATAAATGTTCCCATACAAGAGTCTGTGACGGTTTGAAGGCCGTTAGTGGACATGGCACGGGTAACAGCGCGTCTGTGACGGCACCATAAATGCTCAATGACGGATGAAGGTTTGGAGAAACATGTGCTGCCATCCCGATGATGCCAAACAACATTCTGCACGCACTCCAACCGCAAAGGAGACGATGCACTGGCCGAGCCGCAGCCCCGACCCGCCGACCGCCGAGAGAATACGGCTGATAATGAAACCGGTACCGGGCCGCACTGGAAAAACATTTTGCTTCCAAAAATACATTTTCTTAGATTCAACATTTGATCTGTCGTCTTTGTGCCGTTTGCAAATAAATACGGGCTTTAAATGATTTACAAATCAACGTTCTTCTTCTTTTGATTTATATTTTATATAGTGCCGAAGCTTTCTCGGAAACACGGCTGCATGACAGAGAGAAAAAGCATCAGGATGGTAATTTAAGTGTCACTCTTTGCTGTGAAAGAGAGCAGACGTCCTCCTCCTGCAGCCTCCCCGCTCCGACTCTCTGACACTGCCTCACATCCTCCTCTACCCTTTTGTTGCTCTAACAGAAAAGGACTGTTTGCTAATGTCTCTGACGTGACACACACACACACACACAGAGTTCTCCTGGCTGTCACTGGTTCTCCTCATCCTTAGCCGTATTTAGGGTGGATTACATTGCATCTGTTTCAGGTTCGTCTTATAAATAGTATCATATTCCAGACATAATCTGACTGCTTTTAATCCCAGGTCACGGTTTTACCCGGAAGCACAAAAGAGAATCTCTGCCGTCCTCTTAATGCATTTGTGCTTTAGCCCCTAATCAGAGCAGCCACTGTGGATCAGCAGGCGTCCTTCCATCGAGCAGCCTGGAAGGGGCTCGTTTTCATTAGGTCACAAAGGAGTCGTCCGAAAGTCCTGCTGGACTCACACAATCTGGGCGGCTTTCTGCCTTTTTGATGTGGTTGTTTTTAGCTCCATCAGACCAACATCAGCGCGTACTGGGACGTTTTAAAACTAACCGAAGGCAAGGAGGTGAGAATCGACTCTTCCACATTTAGGGCCACAGTGCAGAGCTCAGCGTATTCAGAGACTGTGGGGGGATTTAAGGGCAGGGCGGGCAGAGACTGACAGTCTCAGTCACATTTCTTAACCACAAAGTTAGCTGCACACACACAATTTTTAACCAAAGTATTAATCTTTTACAGTTAATCATACTACAGTATAATCATTGTTACAGTAATCCTTCAGTACTAAGGAAGAAAATATGCAGTCTGCTTCTAGTGTATTGAGAAGTCAGCAGATGCTGGAAAGTATTTTTGTAGATGATGCACAGAAAAGAGGAAGTCGACTAAAAGCTGACACACAGAGCTGTAAGTTCCTGATTTGAGCGCGCACACACACACACACACACACACACACACACACACACACACACACACCAAGGCTTAAGGTCAGTCTGCTCAGAATAATCATACCATGTATGAAATATTTTGATACGTCTTACCGAGAAACGTGTTACCGGTCAGCGTGTGTGGAAAGTACCGGGAAAGGAACACTTCCCCTTTTGCCCTGAAATCAATATGATGATGTGTAAACTGCATAAATGCTGATGAACCCGTGTGTTTGGGGGCGCTCCTCACATCCTTCCTGCAGAGTGTGCAGCGACTGAATAAAGCTGCACTGCACTTATAACCCTCTCTTGGTCGTTATTCCGACAGGCTGGCGTACCCTGCCTATGACAGCTGGGATAGGCTCCAGCCCCCCGTGACCCTGATGGATGGATGGAACCTCAGCTGAACACCACAACATGTTATTATTTATTTAAGAAGAACTAAACCGGAATGCAGAAGCAGTATGTGACAAACTAAGTGCCCCCCATGATCCGCAGGCAGGTAGATCCAACTTTAGCTGCAGTAATGGTTTCTGTGGGACTTTTTCAGGCTCACGATGTTGTGGAGGAATTTTGGCTCACTCTTCTTTACAGCGCTGCTTCAGGTCATTGAGGTTAGCGAGCATTCATTTGTGTGCAGCTCTCTGAAGCTCCCGCCACAGTATTTCAGTCAGGCTGAGCTCTGAACTTTGGGCCGCTGCAGCAGCAGCTTATTTTCAGCCATTCTGTTGGAGATTTGCTGCTGTGCTTCGGATCACTGTTACATCATTCAGTTTCAGCCAAAGCTGTGGGGCAGATGGCCTCACATTTGACTCTAGAATACTTTGGTATACAGAGGAGCTCACGGTCGACTCAGTGACTGCAAAGCGCCCAAGTCCTGTCCCAAATCCTCAGCCCTGCACCACCGTGCTGACCGCTGGTACGAGGCATTAGTGCTGATATGATTGGGTGTTGTCCCATTATAGCCAAACATCTCCGCTTTGCTCTGCTCTGTCCAAAGGATATTATTCCAGAAGTCTTGGAATTTGTTCAGATTCGACTTTGCAAACCCGAGCCGTGCTCTCTTTTCAGAGAGAAGAGGCTTTCTCCTGACAATGCCTCCAAACAAGCCGCACACGTTCAGTCTTTTTCTAATCGTGCTGTCATGAACTGCAACAGTGGCTTCATAATGTCACGCTCTACCCGTGTTTGATCCCAGGAGGAAACACAAGTCCTTTGGGTGCTGCACCGGGAAGGGCATCAAAATCTGCTCAGCTGAGTATGCAGAGCTGCTGAAAGCAGCACTGTCAAACTCTAATATGCAATTTTTTTATTACGTCCTGAAGTGTAAAAGAGGGCGTCCCTTCCTCCTCACACGACTGTACGTCTGCAGCGATCACCCTCAGGTTTACTACAGGTCACCGGTCTGACGCGATGAGACGCGAGCAGTTCAGTTTCTGAATGTTGCTGCAGAAAATAGAGAAGAACCTTGAATTCAAAAGCCACTGATATGAGCAAAACGTCCTTCTGGCAGGTTGGATTCATCAGCTGTGTTTCATAAGAAACCGGCTCCGAGGCTGGGAGGAGGTGATGGAGAAATAAGTGCTACGTGGGTGGGTGATAATGTGGCAGGGGGCTGCCACACAGAAGCAATAACACCACCTGTCAGTTTTAAATGTTTCTGTTGATGTATTCAGAGATGCACGAAAGCGATGCAGCCTTTTAACTCCTGACCCTGGAAACGTGACCCGGGCTATCCGGCATACAGGATTTAAAGCCCACAGCGACATCATACATTCAGGATTATGGATTATCCATCTGCCAGAGATCGTGCAGGGATGCTCCTCAGCAGACAAACAACGTCTCCTCGCTGACCCCAAAAGGAGGAAGAAGGCTGTGAGGGAGATTAACACATCTGATTACTGATTACAAGGTGGAACGATTCATCACCTACTTATTGTCTGTGTTCCTCTGTGAGGACGAGAACGCTTTCAGATGAAAACGGTAACGTTTTGATGCGTTTCCGCCTCCCGTTTTCATGTAAACGGGCAAAAATGCTACTTTTTGAAAACGGGTGGTACTGGCACATGCACACTATGGTTGCGACTCCTGTGCCCACAGCGCCAACTTGTGGCCTGGCAGCTGCAGTGTTTTCAACTCTCCGAAAACGGTAAAACGACACGTTTTAAACGAGGCCTGAAACGAAAACCTGACCTACAGGAAACAAGATTATGTTTTAATTTGATTTGAGAACTAAGCTCATCCAATCCAAATATACGCGGTGAACCTGCCCGCAAATCATAGCAGAAGATTTAGAAATGCTGCTTCATTTCTCATTTTTAGTTATTCTTTAAAATTAAAATAAAATAATAGAACATTAGTTACAAAAAAGCTGGGACACTGTGTAAAATGTAACTAAGAACAGAATGCAGTGATTTGCATATTATATTCACAACAGAACACTGAGAACAGCAAATATTTAAACTGTGAAAACGGATCATTTCTGAGTTTTATGGCAGCAACATGTCTTTAGTAAGTTAGCATGGTGGTAGAAAAGAAACAGCTGGAGGAACATTTTGCAGCTAATTAGGTTAATTGGCAGCAGGTCAGTCAAATGATGCTCTTTTCATACTCAGAGGCAGTTTCTCAGAAGCAGAGATGGACAGAGGTTCACCAAGAAAACACAAACAAAAACTGCATCTATGAACAATTTCAGAAAAAAAATCCTCATTTTAAAATTGTGAAGACCTCAAATATCTCAGCTTCATTTCACAGAGTTCTCCATATTGAGTATTTCTCCATGCTGTGCACAAGGGACTGAAAATCAATACAGGACACTCGTCACCTTCGGGCTGCACCGCATTAAAAACAGGCACGATTCTGTCATGGAAATCAGTGCACGGGCTCAGGACCACTTCCGGAACTCTCTGAGCGTGAACACAGCTCAGCGTGCCATCCACAGATGCAGGTGGACCCGTGGACTAAAGAGGAGAGGGCATCTCTGATGGTATGGGGGGTGCATCAGTGGAACTGGCCGCTTGGAGAGGCAACATCAGTGCTGACAAGGATATACAGGTTTTAGTGCAGCACGTGCTCCCATCTACGTGATGTCTTTTTCAGAAAAGGCTTTGCATATTTCAGCAAGGCTATGCTAAACTGCATAGCCGTTGACGGTCAAAAAGTGGAAATCTAGTTTATTGCATCTGTAACATTGGTCATTTTAATGTGGCAGTCTACGGGAATTTGCTCACTTTTGTATCCAATCAAATCGTCAAAGAGAAACACCTCAGCGTTCAATAACTGCTGTTTAGATGTCATAAATCCAAAGTCAAGATATCAACAACTGGCTAAACTAAACCTCTCAGCCTGCTGAACATTTATCCCAGCAGAGACGCAGGTAGTAAAGAAATCTTTAAAAAGCAGCTCAGCTCAAAGAGCTCGTCAGCCAGGCTCCCCTGTAATCCACGGGAGATTCCCCAAGTTTAATTCTGCTGCCACCCCTCTCTCAGATCTGCCCCCAAATGCTGAAGGACTGGATGCTTTTAGGTTGTGCTGGACCCCCTCCCCATTTAGAACATGTCTGCACAAGCTGTGGAAAAATAAAATGCATCACAGGATATGTTCAGGTAAAGTACGGTTCAGGTGAAGAGAATGTGAACTCTCTGTTCTTTCAAGATGTGTCAGACAGACACTGAAGAAGTGAATGCCTCCCACACTGACAGTACTCACCGTCACATCGGGTCTCTTAGAGGAATAAACTGCTACACGATGGCTCAAACGCCGAGTATAAATACCACGGGAAGAATTGTAGACCGACTGAAGTTGCTCAAATTAGAAGATGTTTTATTAAGACGATGTGAGTGCATCTGTCTCTGAATATGCACACATAATTTACTCCTTCCCGGGAACACTTAGAGAGCCTTCTGTCTGTCATATGGCAGCTTAAGTGACACTGAAATGAACCGTTAATAGCATGTCAGCTTGGAGTCTAACAGTTAAAATGTTGCGATATGGATCTTTTATTAGATACAATGTGAAGAATGCTCACTCAGATACCATTCAACATACAAAGTACAGATGAGAATGATGGACTTGTTTTCCAGGTATTTAGTCATAAAAGAGTGCAGTGGTACAGTGCTGGATGTAGTGTTTCAACCTCACGTCACAGAAAAAGTGTTTTTTTACCCATTAAAACTCTTTTCTCATTAAGAGGTTCTATAAAACTGCCGCATCAGGACTCGGTGTGAGATATACAAGGATGATCTCGCATGATGAATTATGCAAAGCTACTCAAGCTACAGAATTGGTCCCTCTTAAATAATCGCAGCCTTCCCATTTTAAAAAAAAATCTGTATTAATGTTTAAAGACTACTGACACAGAACTTTTATGCTCATAAAAGCACAGCCGACGATTGTCCCGCTGATAAGAACATTTTGATCAATTAACCAGCTGACCCGAACTCACTGTGCTGGTAGTTTGTGGCCCGCGGCGATCGTGATGGAGCAGCCTAAACACTTCACAACAGATGAACTGACAAGGCTTTGTTTTGCATTTTTGTAAGCGAGGCAATCAGAGACTGTTACACGTTCTACACAACAATGGAATAATTTTCTTCTTCCCAAGCTTTTGGCCCTGCCAGACACGAGGAGGAGATTTAAACCCTGGGAAGGTTCCTGGACGTTAATCATCATAATCATTTTGTACAGTATTGGGAAAGTATAAGTTTATAAGGCATGAAGTCAATAAAGAAGACATAATTCAGTTTTTAATAAGGTGAGTAAAGTTCTGACTCGTTTTCAGAGTTCAAAGAGAGAAATTTTAAAATGCTAAACCTCTACAGACTCATCAGATTAATTCAATAAGTGAACAATACTTCTGGGTAACGAGCTGATGGCTACAAAGGTGTTACATTGAATTCTGAGGGGACCATGAATCACATTGTGATCTATCCAACAGTTCACTCTGTCCATCCATCCATGCTGCCATGAAATGGGATGAGAAATGGAACCTCGGAGGCCATGGTTCTTACACGAAGAGGCTGGAATGGGGTTGAGAAGGAGTTATCAAGTTCAAGCATACTGGGGTTTTTATGTTAGATGTTAGATTCAACTCATTGTCATTGTGCACACAAGGCACACAACGAAATGATCGTTCCAGATCACTC
>JAVDPK010002889.1:17515-28081 GCA_034780415.1 Cichlasoma orientale | reverse complement strand
GGGTGGACACGGTGTGTGCGGGTGGAGACGGTGTGTGCGGGTGGACACGGTGTGTGCGGGTGGAGACGGTGTGTGCGGGTGGAGACGGTGTGTGCGGGTGGAGACGGTGTGTGCGGGTGGACACGGTGTGTGCGGGTGGACACGGTGTGTGCGGGTGGACACGGTGTGTGCGGGTGGAGACGGTGTGTGCGGGTGGAGACGGTGTGTTGATCAGTGTGCACGTTTAATGGCTCACTGTTCACACAAGAATTGAAGCGTCTGATGTTCTTAACTAATGACCTTCATGGACCAGCTGTGCTGCATCCAGAGAAATGACCAAAGCAAACCCACAGCACACATTTAATGTCACGCTTTAATGTAAACGTGATTTTTAAAAACTTTCAATTTTTACTGGAAATTCCCTGAGCTCAGGTCAAAACACAATGACGAGGTAATTGCATAAAATAGAGACAAAGGCAGTTTGAGGTGCGGCTACATGATTGAAATGGTGCTTTAGAATCTCGGAGGTTTGCTCTGATACGCTGTCACGAACTGGCTCTGAGTCCGCACAGGAGGTTTACTTACATAAAAGGTCATTTATTAAATATAACCTGACCAAAAGTCAATCAACAGCAGGTTGATACGAGGTTAAGTGGAAGAGAGACAGAGCAGCTAGGTAACAGTTGGCAACTCCAACCAATCAATCGGGAGACATATGAGCCAATCGTGTGCACTACGGACACTTTCACTACAGCTTCAGCTGTTTGGTGCCATTTCTACTTGTTATCATCGAAAAGTTGGAGGTAAGTGTATTTGTCATATTTCTTGGCTTACGGTATCAGTAACACCAGTTAGCACCAGGTGGGAGGAACCAGAGACGTTACTCGCGTCAGCACTCTGGATCAAGCCGATAATGAAGCTGTAACACCGTCTAACAGGTTGCAGCAGATGGCGGCCCCTCACTGAACCTGGCTCTCCAGGAGGTTTCTATGGAGTTTAAAGGGAGTTCTTCCTTCCCACCATCGCCAAATGCTGCTCACACAGGATCGTCCGATTGTTGGCGATCTGATTTTTAACCTTACAATATAAAGTAACTTCAGGTGACTGTTCTTGTGAGTTGGATTCATCTTCCTTTTGGGGCAAAGTCATGAAAACTATACATTTCTTTTTTCTTTAACCACATTTGACTGTGATTCTATGTAGCTTTTGCATCCCACAGATCATTTAAATTAAAATACTTGTTCTGTCCTCATTCGCATAAACAGGAGCCTCCAAATGAGGAAATACCAAATAACTACCGAGAGATCCTTCAAACATGGCTCCCAAGTGGCACGACATGCTTTGGGAAGGACACTGAGGGAATGTTGGTTAAATTAGTGGAAAAAGTGTGAAAAAACGTGAAACTGGTGCACTAAAGTTGACAAATACAATTGTTGCCAAGGAATGCAACAGCCACTTCCCTCACTGATGGCTGAGAAACATAAACCAGCACAAAAATGACAGTTCCCAACACGGACCAGCATCTGAACAGACCCCCCCCCCTAATGAATCATCTTTAAAGTCACACCACTTCACCCACCTGAAGAGTGGAGGTCCAGATGGGCTGCTGTCTGTGCAGCAAGCTGAGAAATGTGACATGTCGCGTCAACTTGAATATAAATGAAATATCATTAAGCATTTAACTGCAACAGCTCAATCACAACAATTAGACCCAGGTTGATACCTGCGCTCACATCCATCAACAAGGACCAACGCAGCTCACCTTAATCTCGTTTCCTTCCTTCCTCAAAGCCACAGGTTACGAATGAGCTCGTCTTCTCCTGGTTTAATTTTAAAAATGTCCTCATTACTCGAGCGTCTGCGGCGCTGCTAATTTCTGTGCTTGTTTACGGTGCAAATGCCCCCAGCGCCCGCAGGAAAACGTTCTGTCTGCACACAGAAAACTAATAAAAAGTAGAAGAAAAGGTTTCCTGAATGCATTCAATTACATCTGAACAAATGCCTGCCTCTGTGTCAAAGTTCAGTTTAGCAGCTGACGGGGACAAATCAGAGCAGCAGCATCACCGAGAGCACAGACAGGTGGGAAATTATGGAGCTGTAAGCCGACCAATTAATGCATTTTTATCTGTGTGGATATCAAAGGCTGCAGGGCTGCAGCACAAGAAACAACATGTGATGAGAAATAAATTAACAGGACTCACCGTCGGATGAAATGAAGTAAACGACTGTGGGTAATTACCACCCCGAGGACGGCGCCTTCCCTCCAAAGCCGCAGCGTCTCTGAGAGGCTGCAGTTAGAGAGAAGTTTGATGTCAGAGTGTGTGCGCGTGGGAGCCGTGGGACAGTGTTTTCATGAATGTTAATGAGCCTTAAATTTTTGCCTCTCTCAGTCCTGGCAGTGGTGGATCTGCAGAAAGCGAGAAGCTCTGTGGGCGTTATCAGATTCAGGTTCTCTGATCAAAAGCGGGGAGCAGCTGTTCCAGGTTTGCGGTGTGGACAGGAAGGACTGCAGGGACGGCACTCGAAACTCTCTGAGCTTCTCACAGAGCAAAGAACAGCTCCCTTCATCCCCGCGCGTCCCTATACAAGAGCATTTGAATATGCATTCGAATGATTTACATTCTCTGAGGTGAGACGAGACAGGAAGAAAGAAGGCAGCCTGAAGAGCTGAAGTTTTTGTCCGGCTTACAGAGCATCAGTCTGTCCATTATCGAGCTTTACGGGAGGAAAGAGCCGTCCTGCTCGTTCCCTTAAACGTACGTGAAGCTGTAAAATTCCAGCGTAATCAGCGTTTGCATGCAGACTCTCTATTTTACTGTAACAGGAGCCTACATCAAGAAACCAGTTTAACTGGGGCCTCGTTCAGATGAAATATATTTCTCCAGAGGAGGTGCACGGTTTTTAATATTACCTGTTTTGGTTGGTAATTTTTCACCTCCTCCCCAAGTAATAACTACAGCTAAAATTACCTCTCATTTTTCAGCAAACGTCCTGCTTGTCCTTTAATTCACCCGCACACTGAGATATATTCTTGTATTTAAAAAAAAAAAAACTCTATGCTTTCCCTCCGTTCTCTTGACATTTTTCTTGTCTCGTGGACACACGAGAACGACACATGCAGCTCCAGTTCCTCTAACAGCCACTTGACTGCTCCGAGAGCAAGTCGGTCCCCACAGGATCCTGTGTTCAAATGCCAGTTTGTGCAGAAATAAACATGTTTACAAGCTGTTATTAAAAAAACACACAGTTTCTCTTTCCCTGGGCAGCCATAACTGATTGGTGCCTGCTAGGCCTCACCTCCATTAATATGAGTCACTGAACTGGACCTCTCGAAGCGTGCTCGTGCTGCTGGAGACTTTTGGAGCATTTCAACAGAATTATCTGACAAACATTATTTTCACAGACAACAGAATCTGTGCTTTAGTTTTAGGAAGTGAAACCCTGGTATTTTATGAGTGTGTTGATCAGTCGTCAGAGTTGATCTCGAGTCGAGCGTCCATAATAAAATAACTTATTTCTTCTAACGTTCATGTGCATCTCTTGGATGATTATTTATGCAAGATTTATGCAACCTGATCTCATCTTAATTTCCACTCTCCAAGTTCCCAGAGCTCCACTGGATGGATGAATGGCATTTATCCAAAACATATTCCCTGCTGACGATGAAGGAAAGCACCCAACACTTTGGCCCAAAGTCTCCCACAGAGGTTCAATAAGGTTGAGATCTGGTGAGTGTATATAGTGTTTTGATCATCATCAAACCATAGAGTGAATCCTCAGGCCTCATGAATGAAGAGACCACTCGCATCAGGGGTGCAAAGTTCACTGCAGGCTCAGACTCGTGTCCCAAAACACAAAAACTCGACATAATCAGCTCTCGGTTTGGAACATAAAGAGGGGGGAGGGGCTCTCAGTACCAATGAACCGCTTGCTAATGCTAATGGCCACGGTGCTAGCTTACTGTGACGACAGCAATCTGTTCCGCAACGACACCTCAGCAAGGTGCAGTGCCAACCTCTGGCTAGAACCCTGCAAAGCACGTTAGCATTTTACATGGTACCTAGCACGTACACGGAATGAAATAGAAGTACAAGACATAGCCAAACGATAAAATATCTCATTGGCTGCCTGTATCAAACAGAAGTCTTTAAACCCTTGAGTCACTCTTTTGGCTTTGGCTTCACACAATGATAGTTGGGATCTTGAATCCTACCTGCACTCCAAGGGGAGGTCATCTCCCATTCTCCCGCTAACTCCTCAGTACTGTTACTCAGTTCTCGCGAGACACGCTACATCTTAAAGGACACGTATCATGCAAAATCCACTTTTTTAGCCCTTAAATGCACTTTGTGTACTTACACTGTGTGTAACAGTGCAGGAAATGTAAATGCATTCTGTTCGGGTGCTGCGTAGATATATTTATTTATCTGAGACGGGTGTCAAAAAAGGGGTCAAAGTGGGGTCTGTGGAGCTACAATAACGAGGAATTCAGACCAAAGCACTGCAGTTCTACTTTATATAGACCACAAGTGAATGATTTATATAAGTAAAGGAAGGATTTAAAAGCATGATACGACTCCTTTAAAGTTCCTTAACGGTGATAAACAAACTGCAACAAGAGTTTACTGTGCATTCCATCACATTTTTAATTGAGACATTTTTAAACTTAAATTATTTGTATGTCTAAAACGGACCATATCCTGTATCCTTGTAAAGTCTGAAATCCCTAAAACAAGAAGATAAATCACCAGGAACCGCGGATCCCGCCTCACATCCCTCTCAAATTTTAATCCTATTTAAAAAGAGCTCGCTGAACCGACTCCAGTGATTACAGCCACGTTCATGTGAAATAGATGGAGAATGACTGAAGTTCTTTATACGAAGCGAGCCGGCACTGAAACGAACAAAAAATGTCAAATATTAAGGATAAGGCCTTCATGGAGCATTGTGGGAATTAATATAAATATCTAATATAAAGCAAGCTTTTTCTTTGGTGTGATCATGAATAAAGGACGAGCATCATAAATATAAAACCATGAAAGCGTTTCATTGCTAATCTCAACAAAGTAATGCACTTCTATCATCACTCATTCATTATTTATTCACTTCTCTTCTTTTCTTAATTGCATCACTTTTGCTCAGTTTGACTTGAACGCAACACATCTCGCTGCCAGCTGACTTTAGATCAGCCTCTTTCGTTTTCTCACATTATTGGTGCTAAAGAAAGTTCTAAAAAGTTCAGTTTCGTGGCGAAAGCTGGATCACCCCCTTCAAACCCAGTCAGTCCCAGAAGGCGAAACAGGATTTCTCTCTCTGCTGTCCACACGCATGATCCAAACCCACAGTAACCCACAGTAACCCACAGTAACCCTCTAACTGTATTCATCTTTCATAAAAAACATTACCAATGATCCACAAATAAGGTTTGTTCACTTACTTGAGTTGATTTCTTTCAGGCTGCTCTCCTCTGAGACTCTTCTTCAAATTCCATAAACAAGGAAATAATTAATGATTGCATAGTTACGCACGGCCTGTGCAGATGACATGTCCATGAACAGCCTGCGTGCGCCACTTAACCCATAAACATGAGATTAATGCACAGAAACAATCAGCGGGTGTCAGCTTAATCTATTGTAAACACACACACACACACACACACACACACACACACACACACACACAGGTGTCACCAATCATGTGTGTATTGAACGGGGGACAGGAGGGTTTTTTACGCCTGAGAAGCTCTCAGGAGAAAATCAATAAATCTACGACTCCGTCTGTTGTGTTTCGTGCTGCTGAACATCCGAGGCTGCAAAGCCTGACCCTGAACACATCACACTGTTGACACTGCAGACGGACAAAATCAATGCGGATAACACAACAGGCTGAGAGGAAAGGATCTATTTAAAACGGGCCTTTTATCGGTGCTGGCCGCGCGCTCAGAGCTGCCTCAGAAATCTGCCAGTCTTACTCGTTATTTATGCAAACAATTGTTCCGTCACTTTAGATCGTTTTTAAACAGCAAGTACATAAAAAAGAGCTGGAGCTGACTGACGGAGCTTCTCACTCTGATGTATCTGCACTCCAAGAACACCAAAATATGATGACAAAAATCAGTAAAACAGAATTATAACAGAAGCACCCTGGAGGCAAAATATGGAATTAATAGGTTCTTAATATAACTGTGGCTCTTCAACAACATGCTGCACACTGACTCTTCATCAGGAGCCTCATGAATGGCCCCGTTACGCGCTCTGACACATTAACGGTCACATTAACAGATGTTCAGAGCCCTCACGACGAGGCTGGAGGTGTGGTGGAGGTGTGGTGGAGGTGGAGGTGGAGGTGGAGGTGTGGTGGAGGTGGAGGTGGAGGTGTGGTGGAGGTGGCACACTTTCCATGTTTAACAGAAAGAAAACACAGCTTTGTGTCCCTCTTAATCATTCATTCACAGTGTTTAACTAATTCATTGGACCACCTGACATAAAAACAAGAAACAAATATTTTAGAAATCTGTCAAAAACTAAAAATTGTTATTTATTCGCCAAATCTGAGCCGGCACACCGACTTCAGTCAGAAATGAATCAAGTTCGACCACTGAAACGTTTCTGCTCAGGAATGCAGATAAATATCTGGGATTTGGTATCTTCATTAAAACACAATAACATGTTTTTTTTAAAAACAGTAAATTTGAAAATTAATGGAAAACAACATTAATTATATTTGTAGCATTTAGATCAAAGACTGCTGAAATAACCATTACAGAAACATAAAAAAGGTAATTGGTAATTACCAATACTGTTAATTACTGTGGCATAAACATCACGCTGGCTGGGGGTCTGATAAACTTGTTAGGATGCTGGCCGACACCCCAGGGATGAGCCGGGCTCTCATAGCCAGCAGGCCTGAGCTGCAGTGATGGGCTGTGTAGCAGCTGCTTGTTGTAGCGATCAACAAAAGTGTCCTGGATCCACAGGTCGCCCAGGTGATAAAAGAATGAAGAACCTTTAGAATAAAACTGGCTTTTAATGTAGCAAAAGTATGAAAGCGGTCCAGAGGTGAAAGAGATGATGATGGTGAGATCAGCCGAATTTAAACGAGGTTTTTGATTCTTTTGTTTTGGACCCGTTTAAAAGAACTTTTTGAGCTCATCTCGAGTACCGAACACACTTTCCTGTTTCTATTCACGCTTCAGTCTGTCAGCGCCGCCGCTCTGGATACACGTGGAGGCTCTCAGACGACGTTCCCTCTCAGTTTCTCTCCGTTTCCTGTTTGCGGGGACAATGTTAATAACAATGTTGCAATAAGGCAGTAATGCCTCAGCGGGAGACGTGATGTAGTTAAATTCTGAGTCACCTTTCCCTGTTGTGCGCCTGATTTCACTGTGACCCACTTTAAATAAGCAGCGTGTACAGATTTGCATGAGCTGAAAGAATGTTTTACCATGAAAACTGTGTTCTGTCATCTCCTGTTCAGGCCTTTAAACCCTCCCAAAGTCTCAGAGATTAAAGCAAAGTTTTTAACCTTTGATGAAAAGGTTGAAAGCGCTGTCGCATCGACCGACCAAAGTTCAGCCATCTCCAATAATTGTGTCGTGAAAAAAAAGGCATGAAATTGGAGGATCTGTTTTTCCTTTAGCGGTAAACTGGATTTAATGGTCATGAGAACCTGCTGGATGAGCGTGACGCGCCTTCAGAAATCAGATTAACCTTTCGTGTCGCGGTCAGAAGTCAAAAGGATGGAACAAAACACGGCATGAAGGGAAAAAAATGACACAATACCACAAACGCACCTCCCCCTCTCCCAAAAATGCATCATCCCCCACTGTGACAACCTGTTGCCACGAGTTACCATCATGTCCTGTCAATCACCACGGCGGGAAACAATGCTGCGATTGGCGGGGTCACCATGACAACACAAAGATCCGCTAAGGAGTCAGCAGAGAGCGAGACAGAGCGAGGTTTGCTCTCCTCCGAGCCGCCGTCGAGCCCCTCCTGCCTTTATGCTCAGAGTTTAGTTCTGAGAGGATTACGAGCTCCTGTTAACAGCTGCTAATGTGACTGCTGTTTACTGAGACAGAGATGGAGAGGGGGGGGGGAGAAAAAGGAAGGAGAAATGTGTATTTTACAGTATTATTTGGTCTTTATGAGAGAAAAATCAAAGTAAAAGGACATCAAAGATTCTTATTTTGGTGAAAAGCAGAGCAAGATGGGAGGAGGAGAGATGGGTGGGAGACAAAAAAACGAGGGCAGGCAAAACGTCTTTCATGGATAAATACAGTGAAAGGAAAATAAAAGCAGCTCTCAGACGCTGTTGTTTACATTTAGTAAAAATAATAATTTACCAAAACACGCCGACTGCTGCCTCTCATAAAGGCTGGATCCTGCATTGCTTACATGCATCTAAAGCAACATCTCATGACATCACATGGTGGCACCTAAAGGGTTCGAATTATACGGGGCGGCAGTGGCGCAGTGGGTAGGTGCTCACCTTGCAGCCAGAGGGTCGCTGGTTTGAGTACCCGTCTGAGCGCATGCTGTCATTGTGTCCCTGGGCAAGACGCTTAACCCACTCATGAGTGATCTGAAGGTGGAGCATGACACTGAGTGGTGGATTGGTGCCAGTCAATCAGCCAATGATTGGTGATTGACATTTCAGTCCTCACTGTTGGTGATGAGCTCCGGGTAATGGTCCAAGAATGGCTTTGTGGATACAAGTGGTCCAAATGGTCTTCCTCCATAGTTTGGCAGGAGCTCAGACACCTGGCGTGACCTTTCCTGGCACAGCCAGTTTGGTGGAGACTCCAGGGTAGATTATATATGTCAAATGGCCTGGATGGATCTCTTGGGAAGGATGTCTGGAATACGCGTTTAGCCTGCTGCTAATGCAAACTGATAAGTGGAAGAAAATGCTTCATATAGCCTCCTCACGTTTTCCCCACATAATAACAGCATCCCTCAAACACACTCAGGTGTGCTTAAATACTGCACACTTTCTTCACAATAAATTGCAAAAGAATTAATCTAATTAATCCAGTTGATGCACTGTAAACAAGGCTCCTTGCTTTGTTTGCAGCCGCATTGACAAAGAACTCTGCAGGAGTCATAAAAATGCGCTGCACACACATTAGACCGACATCACATGGATGGAGAAACAATTATTTCCTCCTGATTAGCTCTTGTTAAGAACAAGTGTAACCCTTGATTACTTAATAGCTTCCTCCAAAGCGAAAGTTAAATTGATGAAGCCTTATTGAGGCTCCCCTGTGGCTTAAACACCACGCTGAGAAATACTGAGGCTGGCCAGCGATTCCTGCAGAGGTTCAAAGCCTTCTGTTAAACCTTCATTGAATACCCATCAAACCTGACTAATGAAAGCAGTGTAATAATCAGCTACACGCTATAAATATTCATACTATGGATATAGTATAGATTATTGCTTTAGATAACAGGAAGCCCAGATTTTCCTATCCTGGCCTCAGCTTCAAACCTGTTCCTGACTTTGTTTCTCATGAATCTTTATTCACAAACAGCTGTTCTCTTTTTTGTTTCCGTGGTTTTTATCCCGGTCAAGCTTTATTATTCAGTCCACAAACTGGTTTAAAACTCATGAACTTCTGCCTGCCGACGTCTGCTTTTCTACATGTGCATGTTCCAGTGGAAGGGTCCACTTTGACACATCAAGCTGGCTCACCATGGCAACTGCTCCACCTTAATGTCAATTTTATTTCTAGAGCACATTTAAAAACAACATTGTTGACCAAAGTGCTTCACAAGATCAATTACAAGAGAAAGCAAGATAATTCCATTAATTGAAATTAAAATTTAAAAAAAAAACGATCCGTCTGCCTGTTTGTCCATCCATCCATCCACCCATCCATCCATCCATTTTCTTCAATTATCTGGGGTCGGGTCACGGGGGCAGCAGCCTAAGCAGAGAAGCCCAGACCTCCCTCTCCCCAGCCACCTCCACCAGCTCATCCGGGGGGGACCCCAAGGCGTTCCCAGGCCAGCCAAGAGATATAATCTCTCCAGCATGTCCTGGGTCTACCCCGGGGCCTCCTCCTGGTAAAACATATCTGGAACACCTCACCCAAGAGGCGCCCAGGAGGCATCCTAGTCTGAACCACCTCAGCTGGCTCCTTTCGATGTGGAGGAGCAGCGGCTCTACTCTCATTCTTTCGGTCACTACCCAAAGCTCGTGGCCATAGGTGAGGGTAGGGATTTAGATCGACCTGTAAATCGACAGCTTCGCTTTCACGCTCAGCTCCCTCTTCACCACGACAGACCCGTCTGTCGATCTCCCGCTCCCTTCTCCCGTCACTCGTGAACGAGACCCCGAGATACTTGAACTCCTCCACCTGGGGCAGCAACTCGTCCCTGAGCCGCAGCCGAACAGATTTTTTATGCTGCAGTCACAAAACACAAAATGACAACTGAGTCTAAAAATAGTAACAACTACTCAGTACTCATAGGTCAGAGAGTCAATATGTATCAGGCTTTAAGGCTGCTGTGACCTGTGTGTGTGTGTGTGTGTGTGTGTGTGTGTGTGTGTGTGTGTGTGTGTGTGTGTGTGTGTGTGTGTGTG
>JAVDPK010002889.1:6243-16243 GCA_034780415.1 Cichlasoma orientale | reverse complement strand
GTCAGCTAGACTAAGTCTGCAGGAGACAAATGCAAGTCCGTGTAAGCCATGGTTACATGACTGTGTGTGTGTGTGTGTCACACAGTGTGACACACACACACACACACACACACACTTCCAAGCATGAAATCTCAGTCAGCTGTGAAATCCTGTGAAATTGTTTCCTCTCATTTTTAAGTCCTGTAAATTATTTTCATCTTAATTAATATCACAATAATATAGAAATAAAAGGGTGCACCTCCTTTAGTTTTCTCCCTCCTCCCACTGTTCCTGTCAGAGATAATTGGCTACTCCTGGTTTCACATCGCTTCACAACAATGCAGGATTTTGGTCCAAATTCCAGAAAATATATATATATAGCATGGCTCAGTATATTACAGAGTTCTGGTCCTGGAAAAATAATTGAAAAGTTAGACATTGAAGTTACTGAAAGGGGCCAGTTATACATCCCCAGACTCTAACCTGCATCTTTTCTATGAAGTTTATGGTAAAACCAGCAGTGCAGTGATACGTGCATTATTTTGTGTTAATATTAATAAAGTAAAAAATGCACAAAGTGGAACTGATTAAAAACACAGGAGTCCTGTAAAAGAACGGCCAAAGCCGTCCCTACTTTCTGAGACACCAGTCCTTTAATCAGCTCAACAGCTGACCCACACACACAGTCACACTGTGGGTGTGGAACTCTGATGGTGGTGTCAGAAAGGCGGATGCCGTCCAACCCTTCATACCCTCCGTATCTCATGCTGGTCAGTCACAGGACCTCATTCAGCAAAAGACTCGTTCCACCACATCTGGACAATTTTCACAGACCGTCTGGTTTATGTTTGACATCGTATTGTCTGATTTTAACGGATTTATTTTGACATATTGCAGCTTGACTGGAACCTTGTTTTGTTTTTAATCACTGGTAGTCGATACAGTCGCTCAGCTCAAACCTGAGAAGAGTTTAACTCAGGACCAACCTTTGCATCACCTGCAGCTATTTTTATTTTATTTTTTGCATTTTTGGCCACATCAGCTTTTATCGGCAGTGTAGAGGGACAGGAAACAGGGGAAGACACGGGGCAAATTGGCAACAAGCTGGGACTTGAACTTGCGCCACACCGCAAAGTGGTACGTGAATGTGGTCGCCCGCTCCACCCCTGAGCCACCCAGGCATCCAAAGCCCTGGATTTACCACTCGATCCAGTTTCAACCTGAAGTCGGCAGTTTCTCCATATGGCGCCACATTTATGCCAACATGCTGCCGATTCTAGAAACATAGAACCTATTCCACATAAAATAAATAAATAAATAAAAACACTGGCACAGCCCTCCAAAACAGCTTTGCAATCAGTAACTGCAAATTCACAGGTGCAGCCCAAAAATTCTGTCTGATATCGTTTTCTTCCCGAAAAGTGACTCCGCCCACAGCTGGTTAACATCATGTGGGGTGATCGTCAGAAAGTAGTGGTGTGCGATACTGCAAGATTTGGTATCGATCCGATACAGAGTAAATACATTGCCAGTATCGCCGATACCAATACCAATACTTTTTAATAATTATGAAGAATTTTCATGACGTTTAAGTGTTTTGTGATTTTTTTCCCCCTTTGGATCATTAATTAGTAAAAAAACAGGATAGAATTGGGCAAAGTTTATAGGTAAATAGAAAATACTTTATCAAAATAAAAGTTTTTGTTCTGAAACATTAGAACAGTAACAAAAAATTTTCCCCATACATTGTGATGTCTGGATTTTTTTTTTTTTAAATAACGTGTAAAAAATGATCACTCAAGAACAAATTAAAACTTTTTTTTCCAGGTAGAGTGTTCAGAAAGTATAATACAAAAATGTAATAAAAAAATCCATTCACTCACTAATTTTCTGGATTTTTTTTAAATAAACAAGCTGTACAAAATTATCGCTCCACAACTTTATAAAACATTTACGCTTCCGGCCCCCTACTTCCGGCCCGCGATTTAATGTCAAAAATATAAGACAATTTGGCCCTTTAAGTTACTTTTTTGACATTTAGCTAACTCCTCCTAATTGAAGGGATCGGAAGTGGCATGTGGGCCGGGAATTTGAGACAGCTGACAAATTCCTTTTTTTCCCCAAGTAAAATATGTTACGTGTCACGTGACGGTATAATTTTAAAACACTGCGGGGAGGGGAGGAGCAAAGTATGCCTGCTCTGTGCTGTGACAGGAGCAGCACTTAAACAGACAGTAAGCTCGCATCTTTGATGAAACCGCAGCGCTGCATACAGGAAAGAAACAGCAGTTAAAGTATCGATCTCATTACACTGGTATTGATCAATATCGATACCAACGTTGGTATCGATATTATCGATATTCGGATCGATCCGCCCACCACTATCAGAAAGCACCGAGGCAGAAGTGACAAAGCTTTGGTGGAACAGAGTTGAGGGTGACACGCTCGGGCATCGAGAGGCAGCTCGGAGTGGAGCAGCTGCTCCTTTAAAAGGAGACGAGGTTATGATGGACACTCGTGGAACTGCTTCCTCTCTTTTCTAAGAAGCTTCATTTTCTCAATTCAGGATCTGTGAAAAGGATTTAAATGGAAGTTTGTCACTGTTTTTTCAGTGTTCTAATAGATTTTTAAAATCCAGTTTAATTTTTAAGCACTTAAATAAACTCAGATATCGGGTCGTCTTTTGTTTTCTGTTTTTAACGAAACAAAAAAAACAGGAAACAGCTCGTTTTAATCTGGAAACGAGCCGTTTTCCCATTTTTGTTTTCTGATTCCTAAACGAAAATCCGTTGGCCACAAAGTACACGGACCCGACTGCTTCCATAAGTGTATCCACTGAAAAAGACAACGGTGGGACTTAGTCAGGAGTCAAAAAGAATGTGTTTGTAAAGCTCTGTCGTTTTTCCAGTGGTGCCAAATCACGTTCCAAGTTGAATTAATCAAAATCTCATAAGTGCAGAAGCTTTGTTGCTTGTTTCAGCTTGATTAATAGTGGTAGTTAAGTGTGTCAAATTAAGGCTCGGAAAAACTACAATTAGTCCAGAATAAGTGGCGGCTGACGAGGATCCAAATGAATAAATGTTGCTGTGCTCCATTTGTTGGCAAGTCTTCATAATGAAAGAAGAAAAGGGAATTTCTGCTGAGCTTCAAGCGCCGCTGCTTACAATCAGCATTGGAAAACACTAATTTAGCAATAAGAGTCACATTGGAGGGTCTGGAAGGAAAAAATAGGAGATATTAATAGAGTGGCTGCACAGTAACAGAAATCAAATAAACAGTCATTAAGTTTGATGCAGCGCGGCTCGTGAATCAGACGGGAGGGAACGTGAGACAAGCCGGGAAGATGCTCGTCTGCACGGCTGATGGAGTCCAGCAGCAGAACTTCAAAGTCGCAGGTCCAGAATATTTAATCATAAAATCAACGCTGCGCATCTAAACTTTATTTAAACCTACACAAAAACGTAACATTTCCAGAAGCATGAAAGACCGGAGTAAGGCTCGGATCTGACTGAGAAGATGTTCCCGGTCCAGAAACAGAGTTTCGCTCTCAGTGTAAACATCAGATTTTAATCACCTTAAAGCTGCCGAAGAGGAAACAAAAGCAAACAAACATGTGACTAATTATAGAGATGAATCATAAGTTGGTCCTGAGAAAGTGGAGGATAGTTCTGGTTTATTTCAGTCTGCAGTCGATGTGTGCAGATGAGTGTATTTGGGCAGTATGGCTCATGTTATCACTCAGTGGCAGCTGGTGAAGGCTCCAGTCCCCACGATCAGCTGAATAAGCAGTTATTAAAAAAACAAAAAAAGATGGATCTTACTTATTTTATGTTTTGTTTGAAAAATACCCGCTGCACCTCAGAGGCCTTCAAGTCCCGCCCACCCGTTTCCCACCTGTGTGACCACCTGCCCCAAACCGATTAGCCCCCTCTGTGTCCAATCACTGTTCTGATCTTTGAAATGAAAAAAGGTTTCTGTGAGCAATCCTGAAGCTGCGACACACCAAACACCTCGGGGTCCTTGTGGGATTGAGACCATGAGCGTTGGGCCCTGACAGTTAATGAGGAGGAGTCTGAGTGATGGAATCACGTTACAGTAACAAATGTTCAGAACTTTCTCCCAGTTTATCTAAACATTAACCAGCTCCAGCTGCTCCTCCTCCGCTTCTGATTATCAGTGTTTTTGCAGCACAGCACGAAGCAAATTTTTGGCCAAAGAACAAACATTTTAATTGTGTTTTAGAGCTGCCTGCTACAGATTTGTAAAGACTTTTAGTTTATCTTTTTCTTTGAGTTTTTCATGTTTTTTTTTTTTCCTTTCTCAAATTCATGCCTCCTCCTGTGCCATCCTGCCCGTGACCCAGAGATCAATTTCAGTGCAACATTAGAGAATGTCTTAACTCATAAAATATCAAAATCTAAATCTGGAGAAGAGGGGAGGCCTGCTGGAGGAGTTCTGATTGACGACGTACGTGAAAATCCTTCGCAGAAGCAGTTCAGTTTAATTTATACGGTGCTTGTTCACAACAACAGTCACCGCAAGATGTTTTGCAAAGTAAAGACCCTAAAATATCTGAGAAAGAACCCAAACAGCAGTGAGAAGAAGAACTCCCTTTTAACAGGAAGAGCCTCCTGCTTATGGAGGGGGGGGGGCATCCACCACAACCAGCTTGAGGTGGAACTTTGGAACGACTGCATGTGTAAGTTTTCCTTCATTCCTTTATTTAAGATGCTCGACCGCACGATCAAACTTTCTGCCCTTCCGTGTGTGTGTGTGTGTGTGTGTGTGTGTGTGTGTGTGTGTGTGTGTGTGTGTGTCAGAAACTCAGATCTTGTCACATTGTAGCCTTCAGTATTACAAGCTGCTAATTAGAGTCATGTGACGATAACGTGATGAAACCGTTTGACTTCAGAGGTCAGCGAGCAGCATCTTCAGGTAGAAAAATGTAAATAAGTTCAGAGGTTCAGAGTCAAACTGGAGCAGATTGAGTCCTCAGTTTTTTTAAAGCTGATCTGCTCATTACCATCTGTGCTAACACACACACACACACACACACACACCATCAGCTGCTTGGCTCATTTCTGTGTTAACTACCAGTCAGTGCACACACACACACACGCACACACACACAATCGTCTTTGTAATCATCACACGCTACACAACAGGAGGCCTGGGACCCCCGAGTGTGTGTGTGTGTCTGTGTGTGTATATGTGAGTCTGAGAGAGCCTGAGGTTTGATTAAAAAGCTCTTTTGTGGTTTTGAGATGCTAATCGTTGTATTATCAGCTGGATAAAAGAGAGTTTAGCTGCTTAAAGACAAACAAATGACTTCTGGCACACATTCACCATACATGGCTAATGAGCACTTTGTGTGTGTGTGTGTGTGTGTGTGTGTGTGTGTGTGTGTGTGTGTGTGTGTGTGTGTGTGTCCTTTTTTTAAGCAATCTGACAGAGGAACATCTAAATTGGTCTCAGCTCTCAGGCTTCGAACACTAACTCTAACACTTGAGGAAGAAATCCCATCATGTCGGCGACAGGAAGCATTCATGACATCACTTCTCATGTCAGCTTACACACGGACGCCAACTGTGATGTCACAGATGGAGCTGAAAGGCCGATGCAGTCCGCGGTCTCAGGTCCAAACCCCTCAAAGAGCTTTCAGCAGGCTGGATTGGGTTCTTGAGCTGCTTGTCGACTCTTTCGCAGCTCTGCGTTTAACCCTCGGCGTTTCTCAGCCTTTCAGCCTCTTTTAGCTCCTAGTTTTGGTGGAACCTGTCTGGATCCGCCTCTTTTACCTTCATAACTGCTTTAATTATTTGTGGCATAGATTTAACAAGGTGCTGGAAATGTTCCTCAGAGCATTTGGTCCATATTACAGCATCACAAAGGCGGACTGAGATCTGGTGACTGTGGAGGCCGTTTGAGTGCAGCTTGATCTGAGCTCTGTCATGGCACATTCTCCTGCTGGAAGCAGCCATCAGCAGATGAGTACACTGTGGTCATAATGGGCTGAACAACAGTGAACCCACAGGTAGGCTACAACATTTAAACAATGCTCAGCTGGCTCACTTTGGACCACTTAGTGAGTACTGAGTGGCCCAAAGTGTGCCGAGAAACTATCCCCCCATGCCATCACACCACCAGCAGCCTGAACCATTGATGCAAAGCGGGCTGGATCCATGCTTTCATGTTGTTCATTGTAAAACTCTGACTGTACCGTTTGAATGTAGCAGCAAAGATCGAGACTCATCAGAGCAGGTGAACGTGTGCGGTGTGGTCTGCTGCTGCTGCGGCCCGTCAACATTCAGAGATGCTCTTCTGCAATTAATTATGGCTTATTTGAGTTACTGCTGCCTTCCTATCAACTTGATCGTATATATGTGACAGAAAATGACACAAATAAACCGTAATGAAAGCATGAATTTTCACAGATTATAGTGAATATTTTCCCACATCTTCAACCTTTTCAGGGAGATCAATAGAAAATGTTTTTGTGTCCTTCCTCAGCTTTTCTGCCACCCAAAGAAACATTATTGGAGATTTAAAATGTTTAAGAAATGTTTCCAGTGCAGTGATGTCACGGCTAGACGTGGCTACAGGTTCAACAAAGCCCGGTTCTGAGCACTATCCTAATCCCAGGCTCCTCAGCCTGACTTAATAAAAGGCTTTGATCTCAACATTTAACATTGTGACTGTGATAGTTTGATAGTTTGCTCAAAATAAAAGCTTCAAACCCAAAGAAAAAAAAAAAATCAAACTCCGACTACTGAAAGAAGAACGATGCAAAATCAGAATGAGAAAAAGATAAAAGCGGGAAGAGAGAATTTAATTTTCCTCAGCTCTCCGGCGTGGGAGTTTCTCTGCTTCCTTTCTTCACACATTTTGCCCGAACACACACACACAGTCACACATCATTATTAAAACCTTCTACGAATACAATAACAAATAAAAATGCATGAGAGAGCAATCACAGCGATCTGTGAGGAGGAGAAAGTTATGATTCCGATTTTCCCAAATGCCTGTCCCTGTTTTCAGGCGGGTATGTGGCAGAACCAAAGTCCGATTTGAGGCTTTCCTCTTCGGAGGAGTCACAGTATGCAGTCACACGCAGTCAGGATGTAAAACTATTAATAACGAGATGGAGCCAAACGTGAGGCCGTCTGTCCAGCAGCTAAAGCCTGGACCACCCCGGACCATCAACAGCTCGATGCCCCCGAGCACAGCAGCAAACCTCCAACAGAAAGCCCGAAAACGAAGAGAATGAAGGTGCTGAAACGACCTCGGCTCGATTAAAATGCTGTGCTGGGACCTGCTGCGCATAAGCCTGCAAACCTCAGTGAAGTCAAACAGCACTGTGACACAGACACAATGTGAGTGGCTGCTATCGCTGCTAAAGGTGGTTCTACGGGCTGCTGAATCATGGAGCGTGCTCCTCTGCTTTCTCGTACTGCTTCTGCATTTTGGCTTCGTATCTGTGAAATGTCAGTAATATGTTTTGTTACTGATCCGAGGTCGTGTTTACCCGATTACATCATTTCACCGAATCACCACAGGAAGGCGGCGATTCGGTGATCTGGAGCTCGGCCGTGTTTAATTCATCCTCCTCTCGGCTCGCTTGCCTTCATTTGCAGCTCCGTCTGGCTCTACAGTCAGACTGTGGTTAGAGCCTCCAGGAGCAAACATTACATAATGTTTACAGTGGAGGCATTTAGCAGAGGCCACAGAGTGTTACTGTAAGTGTGCAGCCGTGTGCTGAGTGTCAGGCCGATGCAGTTAGTGTGAGGGGTCACTGAACTCATCACCAGTAAGACTTAATATTCAACAATAAGTTTTCTTTCTCCCACACTGAAGCTTTAATTTGGACATAAATCCAATGAAGCATATCCACAGATTAAAGGTCAGGTCAGTGCTCGGTTTATATCCGGGCTGTTTAACGTCAGTCTGATGCTTAAATGCAGCCGCCGCAAAAATACAGCCAACATCAAAGTGCCAGAACCTGCGGTTCCTCTAATGGCCTTTGGAGCCAATCTGTGTTAAAATGTGCAGTTCTGCAGCAGAAATCAGCAGATATTTAGCTGTTTCTCCACCTTCTCTGCACCATCTGGAAATGTTTTAATGGAGTGATTGAACAAATAACCCGTGTGCGGGGTACAGCCTGTCCAACAAGTTTTGGTGAGTGAAACGCTTCCATTTTATTAGTTTGTTGCTTATCAGTAATTATCAGGTGTCAGCATGTGATGCAGCAGTGCAGTTTATGGCTGATACCGTAGCCCTCCATCCTGCCATCTAAATATGGTCAACTCTGATTCTGAAGAAAACAAGCTGGCCACGATGCTACAGGTGCACTTCACAAAGCACTGGCTGATATCACACAGCAGAGAACCCATGCAAAATAATAATCATAAGTACTGTTGGCTAACTTAAGCCCGGGATGGTTTGAGACCCAGGCTTCAGAACCGGTTCCATATGAGGTCTCAGAGTAAGAGTACAGCTAATATTTCCTCCTACATCTCTGCTACCCTCTGATATTTTTCTCTGCCTCCTTGTGGAGTAAACGGACCCCCCCTCACCGCTCCAGCCGTCCCAAACTCCGTCTGCTTCCACGGCCGAACGGCACGCGTCACTTCATGGTGAGGATATGAAGAGGGAGCAGAGGTTACTCCCACAATACACAGATCAGGGAAAAGATTAATTCTGCACTCATCCACTGTATTGGTATTCAATCTCTGTGACCTGAGAAAAAAGTCAAAAGTCCATTTCAAATGAGTTTCTTTTCAAACAAAGTTTCCTCCAGTGAAGAGAGGAAGGAGCGAGAGCTGCCTCCAGTCACGCCTGTTTATTTCCATTATCTGGATTTTATTCAGTTTAATATCTGTGCAAATAAAAGAAAATCAGAGATATTCGTCTTCTTGCTGGAGCTGACAGGAGCTGAAGGTCATTTGTCATGCTGTCTTTCATCTTCCTCCACATGGCTGTAAACAGGAGGTGAGGGCAGAGGGTTCGTGCAGCGGAGGGGGCCGGTAACGCTCCGCGATGGCCTGACTGGAATATGAAGTCCTAAGTAAGACAGCTAATGTCCCTGAGGCAACCAACACGGAGAATAATTTATGACTTTATACGTTATATCACACCCAGGTTCTGGCTCTGGCTCTTCAGAGGACGGGGACTTCTTTTTTCATCGCTTTCTGCTTCAGTTTCTGTTCAGCTCCCGGTCACGGTCTCGCTCTCTCGTCTCTGATTGGTCGGGAAAGACGCACGTCCGCTTCAAAGCCTACGAAGACATTGCGATTCTGCAGGAGAGGAGGAGGACCGGACAAAGCCGGACAGAGGAGATGGAAATAGATGGTGAGAGGGAAGATGGAAGGATGAGAGGGCGAGGGGCTGGTGCTTCAGGTGCACGTCCTGGAAGAGCACGTGCCTACAGGCTAAACTTCTGATGGAGCTCCAGGTTGACACGCACGCACATTCACACGAACTGCTTCACCTTATCTGAGAGAAGGCAACAAGTTTACTGATTTCTGCCTCGGTCCAAATCTCTAAGTTTGCAATCAGTGATTCAGGCTTTAAAGTGAGATCTGAGAACAGACACAGACATTAACAGACACGGGATATTTCTGAGAAAGGAGCCAGTAATACATTACTGAGGACAAAACTATGAACAAGCAGAGCAAGAGAAGAATCAGACAAAATATACACACGAGGTAATCAGGGAGCTGTAATCACTGACGACGAGACAAGGGAAGCAAAACTAAATACAAAACAAGAGACGAGACTTTCAAAATAAGACAGGAAGTAACTAACACTGAGACCAGGACTCAGATTTACAAACTTCACACAGACAGAAGGTAAGAATTGAAAAGAGGCTGATTCCTGCCTGCCTCTCGAAGGAGACGGTCGCATCTTTATCTCTCTCCCGCCCTGCCCATCTCTCCCTGCTTGCTGCTTGCTGCTGAAGAGCCTCACTTACACACTGCCGAAAACAAATAGAATCAAGAATTATGGATATTGCGAGCTGGGCCCT
>JAVDPK010002887.1:297435-359373 GCA_034780415.1 Cichlasoma orientale | reverse complement strand
TGTGTGTGTGTGTGTGTGTGTGTGTGTGTGTGTGTGTGTGTGTGTGTGTGTGTGTGTGTGTGTGTGTGTGAGATAACACCTTTGTGTTTCAGTGGGTGAGTCTTTCTGGGTTCCAGCTCTCCTGCTCAGCACATCTGTGTGCCATTTGGCTTCTGTTTATACAGAGGAGTGGTTTTCAGTCATCGCTTGATTTTTGCGCTCATCATTCCTGTCTGAATCGCTCTTTGGCAAAAATCTGTCTTCTTACCTGTGTGCCTTTATCTGTGACGATTTCTGTGGCGTTCCCAGAGTCTCTGAGTTGAGAGAGAGTGTGGCGTTTGCTTTGGACTTACCTGTTCTGTGGACTTGTACCCCTGTCGAAGTGAGAGAGTGTTGCAGAAGTTTCTGGACTTAGATGTTCTGTGGATTCGGACCTCACCCTCTGGAAACTCACCTTGTTTCATTATTGTTTATCTGTGCTATAAATAAACTTTAACACCCAGCCCACCTTTGCTTTAGCAGTGTTAATATAAGCTGTACTGTAGAGACATACCCCTTTAATTACTGAGGCATCAACAAATTGGGTGCATTTAAAAAATATATTTCTGATATTTACAACATGCTTTCGCTGGGCTCTAAATAGTTTGATTAAATAAGCAATTTATCCAATCAACTGATCAGGGGCAATGCACTACTAGAATATTACAATAAACCCAAACTTTATTTTACACTCATACTGTACAGTCGTATGAGTGTAAAAATCAAGTTCAGAAAGTGTGATCACCTCCACTAAAGACGTAGTTTTGGGAGTTTGCTGGTCTGGAGAATTCAGGTGGGCCAAAACACAATCTTCCCAGGTGTTGACGTGCCTGCAAATTCACCCCAAGATCAGACTGTGCAATGCTCATAGAAATAGTTAAAAAAAATAGCTACAGCTCAGATTCTACAGGCCTCAGTTATCATGTTAAAGTTCATGACAGTACAATTAGAAAATGACTGAAGAAGTATGGTGTGTTTGACAGCTAAAGCTTGGCCGGAAATGGGTCATCCAACTGGACAATGATCCCATGCACAGCAGCAAATCTACAACAAAAAGGCAAAAATCAAGGTGTTGCAATGGCCCAGTCAAATGCCAGACCTCAACCCAATGGAAATGCTGTTGCAGGAACTTAGGGGAGCTGTGCATAAATGAATGCCCACAAATGTCAATGAACTGAAGCAACATTGTAAAGAAAAGTGAAAGTGGCCCAAAATTCCTCCACAAACATGTTCGAAACTGATAAAGTCATACAGAAAACAGTTACTGCTGCTAAAGGTAGTTCAATAAGACACTGAATCAATGGGTGACTGTATTATCAATTCTATGGCTCAACCTGACCCTCTGGGAAATCTCTGCAAGTAATAAATTAGAAATACATATAAATTAGAAAGTAATACATATATTTTTCTATTCTATAGCTGACACTGGAATTGTAGTGTGTGTGTGTGTGTGTGGGGGGGGGGGGCAGGTTTAGGGTATGGTGAGGATGTAGGTTGGAAGCACATTGCTGATTTCAACATTGTGATGACAGTCACCCATCAGCGATGTACTATGACTGTGCAATGGCACAACCCTACTGTGAGCATCTCCACACAGTGTCGGGGTTACTGCCCATGTATTATGCATACCTCAGCCCTCACAGCTGGCTCTGATAACACCCTCGAATGGCTTCCTCTGGCAGAGGTTGGGTAATGTCAGCATTAGCCTGCGATGATCATCAGTCTATATTACCATTCACACACTCTCGCATGCAGACAAGAGGTGAAAAGGGCTCCAAACAGATGGAGGGAGGGAAAGAAAAAGATGGGTTTATCTGACATTAACTCATTCAACCTATAAACTCTGCCTCTGAAGGTCACGCAATCAACACAAACTAGTTAAAAGTTTGCAGAGCTAAAAAAGAAACAAAATACCTCCAAAAAAAAAAAGTCAGTAAGCAAATTTTGTTATTAACCAAACTTTCATGAAACTTTATTCAAAATTGACTGTTTTAGTCCACTACACTATTCTGTTGTGGCAATAGAGCCACAAGTTGGAGCTAATTAACATATGACAACAGCTTTTCTGTGGCTTGCTTAATTAGAGCACATTATCACAGTATTACTAATCTGATGCTTAAGGATCTAATTTATGCAAATGGAAAGCTACTAACAATAAACGCTGCCGGACTGAGATAAATGTCTTCCACAAAAATGTTCTTATATACGTAAGCCAATATCAGATTTAGGAAATTGATCATTTTAATAAGATTTTTCTATAGTGGTTCAAAAGAGAATTGGTAGTGGTGGTTTATACATACCTAAAATACTTTGTGTACAAAATGCATTTTTGTACACAAAGTACTGTACATCTCAACACCACAAGAATAAAGTGTGAATAAAGAGTGCATATTTATACTGTTGGGGCGAACTACTCCTCTAAAGGTGAGTAAGGTGAAAGTTTTGCATGGCATCAAAAAAGTGACCTCCTCTTGGAAATCTATTCAATTATTCAAAAGCTCTTTTTTGGATAGGAAGTTTCTCCAGCCACCAGGGAAACACTGAAAATGCCTTTAAGCAGCATAAAGCGCTTTAATGTCTCCACAGAATTCAGGCAGCAGTGATAAGAAAATAATAAGTGCTCACCAGGTGTTTTGTTTTCATTTCACTTTTCATCTCCAAATCCTATCAGACAAGTACTGTCCTTGAATAACGATGACGTTATTAAATTCAAAGAAGCAAAAACAGATCCAAACAAACTCATCCACAATAACTTCTTGTCACAATTTCATAAGATGTGTTTCACCCCAGTTAACATGCACAAGAAAACAATTCTGAAATAAAGACATAAACAATGACAGTTAAGGAACAATCTATTAACCAAATAGTGACCCTAAAGTAACATTAGCTTCTCTCATTAAGAGACATTGACTTGAAAGAAAGTAAAATCCATTGTGCTGCCCAATTTATACCAGAATTTAGTTTATGTGAGAAAAGCTTTCTGATAATTGAGAATTCTAAAAAGATCTGGAAGGACCGTCACCTTCATCGACCTTAAGGCTGCATCTCACACTGTCAATCATACTTCACTCAGGTAAACACTAGTAAAGCTTCCACCTCCCAAGATTACGTCACTCTTCCTGCAACTTTACAGCAATGCTGGGAGCAGTTTTCATGTCAGCGGTAAAGACTCTGATTGGTTCTCTATAAATCGCGAAGTTCGTGAAGTTCACAGCTCCTGATCTCTTCAACTGTGTTGCTGACTCCTTGATGTCCAAGGTATGCGGACATCCATTCTACCAGCCAGTCCTATAGTTCAACCCATGTGCTTCAGCACTTAAGTGACCCTGAGGTGCTCCACACTCCTGATGGCTGGAATTAAAAAAATGTTCTCTTTGTTTTACGAGTTAGGAACAACATATGTTCTGGTCAAGAATATCAATAAAGCCAGTTTTGTCATCCTCTCTTTCCAAGATGGCACCGGTGTGTGTGGCTGTTCGTCCGTCGTTCTCAAGTTTGTTAGTGTTTTTACTGTTTTTAACCAGTTTCATTTATGGAACAGAGTCTCTGTTGGTGTGTGATTGCCGAACACTGCTGGGTCTCCAACCTTGGGTCCAGGTTATGGTGTCTTTTGGTGTTTGGTGGGAAAGAATCCTTGGCCCCTTCTGTTGAAGATTCGAGGTCATCTGTGCCAGGTTCCCATGCTGCCTTCCCACCGCAGTAGATGAAGCGGCCCGCTGGTGAAGCTGAAGATTCCCCTGTCGTGTTGTTCTGCATCTACCCGACCAGCGCACAGATCATTCCCAGGATTTCTTGTGCCTCTGTGTTCCCTGGATTATGTTGATGCCTGCTTGGTGCCCGTGGTTGGCTTTAAAGCCAATGAATTGACCTCATTTGTGATGAATCACATTAACTCGGGTTTCTGTGCTGCCGTTTACCGCCCCCAAATGTAAGAACTTCATAAAAGAGTTCTCTGATTTTTTTACCTGGGATTATGCCTCATTATGAACGTGTTCTTATTGTTGGAAATTTTAATATACATGTGCGTTGTCCTGATAAGCCACTGCTGAAGGACCTTTTGAGCCTTGTTGACTCTTTTAATCTAGTCCAGTCTGTACCTGGCCCTACACATGAGCACGGACACACACTGGACCTGGTTCTTTCCTGCGGTCTGCCTGCGACTAACCTGGAAATCTGTGACTGTTTTCTCAGATAATCTGCCTGTTTTATTCAGTGTTGGTTTGACACGTACTGCAGTTAAATCTCGCACTCCGGTTCGGCGCTATCGGGTTATTAACCCTTCCAGCACCGCTCAGTTTTCTACTGCTTTTCATCAGCTCTGTGGCTCTTCCGACTTTTTCTTCTCTGATACAGAAGAGCTTATTTCTTGGTTCCATTCTTTTTGTCACACCATCCTGGAGTCGGTGGCTCCATTAAAAACCAGGCAGCCTAAGGCTAAACCTGAGCCTTGGTTTAATGACAGAACTCGTGATGTCAGGAGGGCATGTCGCCGAGCTGAACACAGGTGTAAACTGCAGGTGTCTCTTTAAATTTTAAAGGACTGCTGGTGCCACTATCAGAGCACGTTAAAGAGGCAAAAAGAGAATATTTTGCAAATATTATTTCCTCCAACAGCCATAACCCACATGTGTTATTTAACACTACTGACCCTGTGCTTAATATTCCACAGAATGCCTGCTTGGAAGCTTCCTCTGATATGTGCAATAATGTTCTGCATTCTTTTTTTAATTGAAAAGGTTGCTACCACCAGGACTCTTTCCACAGCTCCTGATTCTGCCCCCTCTGACTCTGTCCCTTGCTCTGCTGTTTTTACGCAGTTTGAGTCTGTGACTTTCACTTTTAGAGGATGTGGTTGGCCAGATTAAGCCCTCAGGTTCCCCCCATGATCCTGTCCCGCCACAATTCTTTAAAAAAAAAATTATCTGGTATAGGGCAGCCTGTTCTTGCCATTATAAATGTCAGTCTGTCCTCTGGTGAGGCTCCTGCTAATTTTAAACATGCAGTAGTGCAGCCACTGCTTAAGAAGCTTGGCCTTAATCACACTGTGCTGGCTGATTAGAGGTTCATTTCCAAGCTGCCTTTTCTTCTAAGGTTTTAGAAAAAAATTATTTTGTCAACTGAAACAGATTTTCAGTCAGGCTTCAAAACTCATAGCACAGAATCTGATTTAACAACGGTCTTTAATGACATCCTTCTTGCATTTAATTCTGGTAACCATGTTTTGGTTTTGCTTGACTTAACTGCTGCCTTAAAACACACTAGACTACAACATTTTAATATCACAATTACATCACTTAGTGGGCATTGGTGACACTGTACTTAAACGGTTTAGGTCTTACCTGGCAGATAGAACTTTTTCCATGAACATTCTTTTTTCCGAATCATCTGCTGCTTCTCTGTCATGTGGCATCCCACAAGGCTCAAATTTAGGGCCACTGCTCTTCTCAGTGTATTTACTGCCTCTGGGTTCTACCCTCAGAAGACATGGCATCTCATTTCATTGTTATGCTGATGATTTCCAAATGTATTTGCCCTATAAGCATAAGGATGTCTCTTCCTTAAAACATCTCCTAGATGATTTTAAAGATTGGTTGACCTTAAACTTTTTACATTTTATTGAAAAGAAAACAGAGGTGATAGTGTTTGGACCCAGTGGCCCCCGTGAATGCTCCTCTGTGTTGATTTGGGACCCTTGGAGGTATATTTCAAACCTGTTATTACTGATCTTGGTTTTAAGGTGGACAGTGATTTTAAATTGGACAGCTAAATTAGAGCTGCAGTTAAGTCCAGTTTTTAATCATATAAGGTGATTGGCAAAAGTGAAATCTTTTATTTTTCTAGGCAGCACTTTGAAACAGTCATCCATGCTTTTATTTTATCTCATCTGGATTACTCTAACTCACTTTATGTGGAAGTCAGTCAGTCATTACTCTCGCGTCTGCAGCTGGTTCACAATGCTGCTGCACGACTTTTGACAGAAACTCAGGAGAGAGAGAACATAACCTCTGTCTTGGCCTCACTTCACTGGTATATTTTAGGGTCCATTTTAAAATTCTCATGTTTCTTTTTAAATCTTTTTACAGCCTTGCCCCGCTTTACCTCTCTGAGCTCCTTCATCTTTACATACCTTGTCGGACTCTCAGGTCAGCAGACCAGCTGCTCCTGAAAGTACCGAGATCCAGAAGGAACGTCAGAGGGGACAGGGCCTTTTCTATCGTTAGTACTAAATTATGAAATATCTTGCCCTTGCATATTAGAAAGAGCCCTTTGCTGTCCAATTTTAAAGCACATCTTAAAATCTTTTTTCCTTGGCTTTCGACACCCCGGTGAGACCTAGTATTAAATTGTATGTTCTTAAGCACAAAAGAGTTCTTTTTCTTTTTTGTATATTTCAATGTACAAGCACTCTGTATCAGCTGTGGTTGTTTTAAAGTGCTTTTATAAATACAGATGGTATGGTATGGTAGATGGTATCCATAAACAGAAGCACAGGTAAAATGCTGGATGAAAGTATTTGTGCTTAAGAAATATATTAATGATTTATTCAGCTATGAAAAAAACATACACATTCATTATGACAAATACAGATACATTTTAAATATATCAAATTCAAGTGGAGTACTAGAGTTTCATAGAATCTGAAGACAGGCCATATTCAGAAACTCCAGCAGTGAATTACACTTTCTAGGCATCAGATGTTTTTTTTTTTTTTAAAGTACTGGATATGGTTTTCAATCAGGCCTATTCACAAATGCAAGCAGTCAAGAGAATAGAGAGACTGTCTTCTGATAATGCATGTAGCAAGAAAAGGTTTGGCCTTCAGAAATATTGATGAAAGCTGGATAAGTTCAGGGGAAATTTCTTGCATCTAGTGGATTTTCCAGGCCAATATGACAGTACATGTGTGCTCAAGCTTCATCTTGATGTAATTAAGGGAAAGAAACGTGGCGTCTGTATTTTCTAATAGGGTATAAAATAATTTATAAGACACTTGCTATTTATGTGAAACAAATCACCCAGAAGGAAGTGATGGGGCCAACACTGTTCTCTGTTTTGCTTCACGAAACCACTGATGTGTCCGTTTTTGCAGGTGGCTTTCGTGGTGCATTATGTGCATGACATGAACATTAAGGTGTGCTTCATTCAACTCTGTGATGTCCAATCAACAACCAGAGAAGCAACAGAAAACTTGGGATTTAAGCTTGAGGGGAATCAGTTAAAGTCGAAGACTTACAAAGGGCTACATTCCAAAATACAAAGGCAGAATGCACTGTATGCACAATGCAATCCACATTGTTTAAACTTGGTTTTAGTGGAGTCAAGTACACACAAAGTCAAGTAAACACTTTGTGTATGTTTTCCACAGTGTTTGAAAACTTTACAGCTTCTTTGTCAGCTCTGCAAAGAGCCAGCAGAATGATTCATGAAGGAAGGACCTCTCTGCTGGATCTGAGGAAATGTGATAGACTGACTGCAGGTCATGGAAAAAATGCTTTTAGTCAGTATACAGTTTGAACTGATGCACTGTTTGGAAACTGCAGACATCAATTACTCCCAAGAAGCCCTCAACTTAACAGCTGCATACTCCGTTGTTGGTGTCTCAAGATGCACAGAGGGGAAAAAACTATGATCAGTTGACAGGGATATTCCCCAAAGCCACAGCAGAGGCAGCGTACACTGGCATCCAAGAAGAGATTCCAGGCCAAGGAATCCCTGGAAAATTCAAGTGCAGCTTTAATTTTCCAGGGATTCCAGCCCCACAACAGCAAATGTGAAACACCAGGCCCAAATACTGAAGGAGTACTACACAGGATGCAGTATTTCACCTTTCAAAACAATTTGAAGACAGGACCTTGGATAGGCAATCCTAGAGTAAAAGGTGACATTATGTCACTGATACAACCATTACTTTATTTTGGATTATACACTGCAGAATATATAATTTCCAAGAACTCAAATTTTCTAAATCTACTTTAAAATGTTTGCATTGAAAAAATTGTGATTACTGAACGATTTCACAAATAAACAGATGGCAGCAATTGACCCTTAAAATGTACATATCCCTGTACTGATTTTAGGACTACGATTTATTGAATATAGACGCAATGCAAAAAAACACCTGGGAAAATTAAGCAGTGTCCAACAAAACAGCTCTCTGACTCAACATCTGAAACACCACTGTTACATAAGTTTACTGCTGTTTGGCTCTGCATGCTACAGACACAGACATGAGGGGTGTGCAGATCGGCTAATCTGACCCTGATATTTGTTTATTACAGCTATAGTGATACTAGCACATGTACTGGCCTAATTAAAAAAAGAAAATGTTGTACCAAAATTAAAAATACAGATAATTTTGTGGCCGTAATACTATTAGACTCTTTGTCTCACTCAGTAAGAAAAATATTTTGCTCTCAACAATTTAAAGAATATTTCATGGATTCTTATTAAAAATGAAAATTGATGTCATGCAAAATTTAACAAAATTACTTTTTTTTTTACTCTCATAATATTGGCCTCTTTAAGTATTGGCCTCAACAGTCCAGTATTAGCCAAGCTGTATTTTACATATATAAATAATTATGTTAAACTGCACTCCTGATGCTATATTTGCGTTTTTCTTACAACCATAACTAACAGGGCTCTGATATCATGGATACTGTCACTACCAGGATATATCAGGATGTAATCCAATGTATACACAGAGAATCTGCATTATTTGTGCATCCATCAGAGTTTCTCAAAAGCCCAACATGTCACTGCAATGCCTGGTTGAGTAAAAGCAGTAACACAAATCAAAGCTAGGACGCTGAGTGACGCCCTCTATCTGCCCCCCTTCCCACACCCCACCCGCAGAATGCACTGATAAAGGGCATGGGCGGCATAAATTCTGTGCTAAATGGGCAACTGTCATGTAGAAGGTGAAGGATCACGTCACGCTGCAGGAATGAGCAGATGCCTGTGAAGGTCTAATGACGGTGACTGTGTCACCTCAGTCTGTGTCACCTCAGTCTGTGTATGTATGTACGCATGCATGTATGCACATGCATGATGTGTGTGCATGAACCACACACATCCCAGACAGACAACCCACGCATACACCCACACTAACCTACACCAGACTGAAACACCCACAGTGCAAAATCCATATTACACACACTATTTTACGTGTCTGACAAAGTGAAGCTGGCTCAAAGATCATGCTATGATCTAAAGAAACTCAAGAACAGATGAGATACAAATTCGCTACATTCCAGACATGACTCTGGAAAGGGCTACAAAGCCATTTTCTAAGGCTTTTGGACTCCAGTGAACCACAGTGAGAGCCATTATCCACAAGTGGAGAAAACTTGGAACAGTGGTGAATCTTCACAGGAGTGGCCGGCCTACCAAAATTACTTCAAGAGAGCATTGAAGACTCATCCATCATAAAAGAACCCAGAACAACATCTAAAGAACTGCAGGCCTCACTTGCTTCAGTTAAGGTCAGAGTTCATGATTCAACAATAAGAAAGAGCAAAAATGGAATCCATGGGAAAGTTCCAAGGAGAAAACAACTGCTGACCAAAAAGAACACAAAGGCTCATTTCACATTTGCCAAAAAATTTTTTGATGATCTCCGAGACTTTTAGGAAAATATTCTGTGGACTGACGAGACAAAATTTGAACTTTTTGGAAGGTTTGAGTCCCGTTACACCTGGAATAAAACAGCATTTCATGAAATGAACATCATACCAAGAGTCAATCATGGTGGTGGCGATGTGATGGTCCAGGGGTGCTTTGCTGCTTCAGGACCTGGACAACTTGCTGTAATTGATGGAACCATGAATTCTGCTCTCTACCAGAAAATTATGAAGGAGAATATCCAACCAGTTTGTGCCCTGAAGCAAGTCCATCTCTGAATGGCTCAAAAAACAAAGCGAAGGTTTTGGAATAGCCTAGTCAAAGTCTGGACTTAAATCAGATTGAGATGCTTTGGCATGACCTTAAACTGGCAGTTCATGCTCAAACATCCTCCAATGTGGCTGAATTAAAACAATTCTACGAAGAAGAGTGGGCAGAAAATTCTCCACAGAGGTGTGAAAGACTCATTGCCAGTTATCACAAACACTTGATTGCAGTTCTTGTTGCCCAGGGTGGCACAACCACTTATTAAGTTCACACAGGGCCAGGCAGGTTTGGATAGCTTTTTTCCTTTAACAAATTAAATTATCATTTAAAAACTACATCCTGCATTTATTTGAGTTATCTTTGTGTAATATTAAAATTTGTTTTAAGATCTGAAACATTAAAGTGTGACAAATGTGCAAAAAAAAAGAAAAAAAAAGAAAAAAAACACTTTTTCATATATTTTTTTCATACATATATATTTAAATAATGCATCTGTAGACTTATTTCAGTGGAATTTATCTCATTATCAAACTACTAACAAGGTAATGTGAACACACACAAAAAACATACACACAAAGCGCCTATTAATAGTGTTAACACAACCCAAGTGTCGTGGTGTGGGGAAAATGTGCGAATGTGTGTGTGGGAGGTTATAGATAATGGGGGTGGGCATTTGTTTGCTCTAATTTGTATAATGCATAGTAACAATAGAGACAGACTGAGAAAATGAACATTATGAAAGCAGTGGACAAAAAAAGTCAGTAATAACCTTTTAGCATGCTAATTCAATAGGATTAAGAAATGGACTTTCACCCAGGAGAGTTGGGCTCAAATCCTGCCTGAAGCCAAAAGTCGGCACTGAGTCATTGTCGGTGTGTATACAGCTCATGCCATGTGGCAGAACTGCTTCCAAATGTGCTATTGTGCATTTGGGTCTCATGTTCTTCAAGAGTCTAAAAATTGGTGGGAGAAAAAAAAAAGTATAGCTCCCAACAGCTGAGTCAGTCAGTTGGTCCATCACTTTGTTCCAGAATAAAACCGCCATCAAAACTATATATATGTTCCCCCTAAAAGAAATTGCATAGTTGTATTAAGAAAGATTGTGTCCTTCTCTGCTTCCCCTGGTTGAGCTGATTGACATCCTGTTATAACCGCACACCTACATGAATCTCATAAAATTATTAGTGACACGGCTCCTTTGTACCTTTCAAATTCTTCTTGGACCGTGTTCCTCTTTTAAAACTAAAGCATTTGTTGACTTTCATGACTACATGCGATTTTTTTTTATTGTTTAAAGAGCATCTTTATGTTTTGGGCAGCAGCTAAATAAAGCAATTCATCTTAATTACAATTAAATAATAGATTAAAGTGGACAGTAACTGAAAAAAATGAGCTGTCAGAGCTTTTGTGCTCCATGTTAATATCTGCATAAATATATTTGTGAATAACAAAATATCTTCAATGCAATAAATCACTAAGCAGACAAAGCAGGCAGCGGAGGCTAGAGAATCCTGGAAATCATTGCACGAATTTTTAGCATATGATCTGATACAACTTTGTACATAAACAGAGCAGCAGCTTCAGCAAAACAAACTGTTTAACCTTGCTCTGAATAGATTTGCATCCATTAAAGTCAGACGAAGTATTGTGTGAAGAGGACAAAGGGAAAAGACCGTTTCCTGCGTTTTCCCCAAGTGAAGGCAAGTCACATCAGTATCTTGGAGGATAAGCAAATTCATTAACAGCTTCTGGCAGCATGGGAGACAGGATTAACAATCCCTTTATGCTGAAATGTAATTGAAAATATGGCCTGTCTCATTTTTCACACAAATGTGATTGGGTATGCTCCTATTCTGTTAAGGTTAGCTGCAGTTCAGCCATAATTTGATTTTAAAAACTACCACATGCGGAGTGTTGCCATCACGCAGTTCAGATAATGTCAAGTGATATCATTAGGATAAACTGGCGAATGATTCCACTGTAGGAAAAACTCCTTGTTTTTCTAATGAAATTAAGTGATTTGCTTTCCAATATGCTAGATTGAATGCACAGCTTGAACATCTATACTGTGTGCGATTCAAAATTTCATGCAAGACATTGATAAAAATTGAATCTGTATTAGAATACGCACCATGGAAAATGCCACTGTACCTTCCATAAAACACCATAAAAAAGCTCAAATTACTAGCAATGAATACTGACGAATCCCATATTGTAAAAACAGATTTAGTAGCTGCATGCTCAGTGATATCATGAATTAACTAGCTCGAGCCTGGAGCGAATGAGATGTGAGATATTTCTCCCTGGGCTGGATGTGAATTGCCCAGGAGCATACAGTACATATTGTATTTTAGTTTAACATGCTTCCACCCTTTTAAAATTAAACCGCAGGAACACTAATCATGATAGAGGGCCACCCTGCCAGTGACAGCAGCTTATTTAACCAGTAAAGTGCACTAAGAAAAACGCGTGCAATACTAATCAATGCGACATTCACATACAGCAATCGTGTTGCCAATCAAAGGTCACTATAAGGACATGGCAGACATATTTTATTATTTGAAAATCAATGTTCTAGAAGTCAATAGCATGTCTGAAAAAGTAGCTCTTAAGGAACCATGAATCTCTGCCTGGAATGTAAGAAAGCTACTGTATCCTAAACAAAAATGCAAACCAAAGCCACGTCTACTGAAAAATGTCCTCCAGATCTGTCTCTGTGTTCCTGTGTCTGTTTTGTCCCTCTGTGTCTCAGTCCCTTGTCTCGCGTTTTCTGTTTGGTTTCACTTCCCTGTGTTTCCCTGTATGTCTGCTTCCCCGTGTTGTGTCAAGTCTGCGTTTCTGTTTTCCTGTTTATTCACTTCCTGTTTTATTTTGCCAGCCCCATGTTCTGTGTCTATTCTGTTCAGGTGTGTTCCCCCTTTCTCGTTAGTATTTTTCAGTTCACCTGTGCTCCCCGGCTGTTTCCTCTCTACCCTCGTTAACTCTTATGTATTTATTGTCTGCGTCCTCCACAGTACTTTGTCGTGTTGTCATCCATGGCTCCGAGCTCACTGTGTGTTCTCTTGTTCCGTGTATTCCATGTCCTTTCCGAGCAATTCCTGAGTTTATGTTTTCCTGGCTTCTGACCAGCACAGTGTATATTTTTATTATGTGTTCCTGATTAGACCAGCAAATGAAGTTCTGAGTTAAGTCCTGCATTGGGGTCCAATTCCTGCCTGACACCAACATTAAAGTGTGACAAATATGCAAAATTTTTTATTAAGTAGCAGACATGCAGACTGCTTCTACAAACATTTGTGAAAGAGTGGGTCGCTCTCAGGAGTTCAGTGAATTCCAGTGTGGTACAATGATAGGTCCAGTTGTGAATTTTCCTCACTACTGAATATTCTAAATATTCTGCAGAGTCAATCACTACAGACCTCCAAACTTTATGGGACCTGCAGATTAGCTCAGGAACAGTGCGTAAAGAGCTTCATGGAATGGGTTTCCATGGCCGAGCAGCTGCATCCAAGCCTTACATCACCAAGCACAATGTAAAGTGTTGGACGCAGTGGTGTGAATCATGCTAACACTGGACTCTAGAGCAATGGAGACGTTTTCTCTGGAGTGACAAATCACGCTTCTCTGTCTCCTTTGTCTCCATCCAATGGATGAGTCTGGGTTTGGTGGCTGTCAGGAGAACGGTACTTGTCTGACTGCATTGCAGCAAGTGTAAAGTTTGGTGGAGTGTTGGATTGTGGTGCGATGATTGGATGCAAACGCAGCAGTTTTTGGTGTTCTTAAGTGGAGGAAGGATTAATGGATTATGGACATGTATGATTCTGCCTTCAATGTTACACTCAACCCTACTCCTAAATGCATCACTATGACTTGCTGCTGTTTGCCTCATTTTAGGCTTTTAAGAAGCTCATAAGGATGGAAAACCAGATTGTTCACAAACTGTAGAAGTTACAAATTACTGCAATATGTATCCAATTATACAAGACGCACGTGTTACACAACAAGTAAATAACTTACTTTCACAGTACCCTATGGGATTTTAATATAAAATATAAATGACTGCTTTTCCTTTGTTTAAACATATGACATTAATATAAATTTGCCGCAACTGGCTATTTACCACGTATGAGAACTATTAGAAACATCTAACACACAGAGAAAAAAGTAACTCAATTTTCAGGATTGTTACGATCAATACTTAATCCATTGAGCAGAGGGAGCCTTCAGGATGGAGAAGGTGGTTTGTCTGGTTATCTCAGAAGCACAAAGCTGAGTCCACTCTCTGTGTTTGGCCTGAGAGTCACATGATTGGCAGCCACTGATGAAGCGCGCCACGATAAGGCCCCAGCTTTGATGGCCGACGCAGCCCTCCTGTGACCCTCGATTGTTTCTGCCACTGAGCCTGGCACAGCACTGATCTACTGACAAGTCAAGAACTTTACTGCTGTTTTTCTGCCTGAACGGACACAAAGAAAAAAAATAACAGAAAAAAGATGAGGCAACCAAATAGAGGGGGAGGAGCAGCTGAGGTAAGACCGCTTGTGTGCGTATTTATTGGTCCATGAATCAATATGGCTTTTCTTATACAAAAAAGCCAAACTGCCATAGAGAGTGAGTATCTATCACTTACACCTGGAGCTGGGGTGCAGAGGCAAGGTCGTTGCTGATAGCCTCAGATTGGCTGCGAGGAGGGACTGAATGAAGGGGATGACAGCCAAGCAATATGAGGAATATAACTCATATTACTCATCTTATACACAACCGATGGCAATGGCCCTGATTATAAGCGGTGATTTACTGTATGCTCAGCTCAGGGCTCATAAACATCCAGACACAGGACACTGCATATGGTCCCTATTTTATGTTGATTTTTTTGCACCATTAGGTCTATTTGCTGACCTGCAGGTCTAACCCACTGTAATAAAACATGGCATCCGTGGTTTATTAAGCATACAGCTCAGTTTTTAACAACATGCACTAAATAAACTGTATGCGTAGATTAGTAAATGAATCCTAACTCAACTGTGTAGCAACCCTATGACCAATTCAAGACAGAGTCTTTGATTCAGCACCATTTGTTTTTGCACACAGACATCCAACCAGGTCTCAAATATAGATGTATAAAAATTTTAACAGTCTTTATTGCACAGTTTATCACAGAAAAGTGACAAACCAGAGTAGATAATTGATTTGGTGTCACTCAGGAACACGTCTCAAACAAACACAGATGAAAAATTAGATGTTTGTAATGTTTTTTCCCCAAGATGTTTAATAGAGGTTCCAATTAAATGCGGATGTGATATTCTGCAACAAATGCTGTATTAGTTCCTGGAGGTCATCGCTTTCCTTTTAATCTGCACACAAAACAGGTAATAGGACTCACAACACATTTAATACCTTCTGAAAATCTAACCTAAACATAATTCAAGTTTTAAATAAATTAGATGCTGATCACACAAAAAATATATTACTCTCTTTCTAGAGCATTACCTAATACCTAACCCATCTTTACTACCTAAAGTAAGTGAAGTTATGTAAGAATTCTGTGCACTGGGGAACAAAAATCCACAAGAAAAAGAATCCCATTGTTTTCACAGCTCTGCAGAAATGGATCAATAGTTCCTTAACAGTAGTTTGAACCCATAAATAATATTTACAGAGTATACTACTTCTATGAAATTATCGGCTATTATCTGACTTGTATAGATAATCTATTTAAATTCCATGACTTTGCTTTGTGGAATACACCTCAAGGAATTCTATAACATCTCAGAAATTCCACTGGGATCCATGAAAAATAGAAGAAAAAAATAGAATGTGGCAGAAGAGCTATAGGAGCAAGAAGAGAGAGGAGATTTCATCTCAGACCTGTATAAAAGGAATTCAGACCTGATACTTGAGACCCCCCCCCCCCACACACACACACACACACACAAAAGAAAGACCCATAAGGCCTGTAAAGCGCTACAGTTTGTGTATATTAACTTTGTATGTTATGTTAACAGTACACAGTTTGATATTTGTTTCTGCAAAACCCAAATCTTCTGCTTTTATGCTCATGCTGTACATAAACACCAAGTTTTGTCCCTTGTTGTAATAAACTTCACTTTACACCTCACTGCAATTTTTAACGGATCTTTGACAACGGCCATGTGTCAAATCAGACAACACACCAACTCAAGTTTCTGTCAAAAATCTTTGTGTCCATTGTTCAACAATTTATCAGCCTTGATGACCCCACTCCAGCTCAACATCAACTACCGATCTGGCAAAAATCCATCCCTATTCAAGAAATTTCCAGTTAAAGAGAAACCTTAATCTCTATATCGTCTACTCAGCATAAACCAACTAATTTATCTTGCCTTGCAATAGCAGAATTTCCCCCCAGAAATCACACGGAGAGCGGTGCTGCTGCAGGACTTTACTCTATGTACACATATATATTCTCATATTCTCTTTGAACTATTTCAGTTCATCAAACAGGGGGAGCACAAACACCCACACTGCAACAGTGTTTTCATTCTTCTGGAGACGAGTTACCAGATCAGGTCGATGCCAGTGTAGTACCGCCGTCTCCCAGACACTTCCCGCCCTAAGACTGTAATTAACTGTCAAGGCCGATCTAGAGAAGAGGTCCCATGTCACAGTGTCAGAATGGTTCATTAAGAATCTTAAAGGTGTTTGAAAAGAACAAAGACCAATCTACCCCAGCAACAACTGCGACATGCGGAAACACTGCCTCTGATTAACTTCAATTAACTAAACTCTGAAAGATAATCCTGTGGTTTTTATGTTAATACTCTCCCTCCCGAGACTAAAAGAAAAAAATAATAAAGAGCTCCATCTCTCACTTTTCTCTCTGGCGATAGGATTGCAGTCAATCAGAGGAGGAGGAGGAGAGGAAATCAAATGTATGACTGATGCGTGTTTCTCTTCCTTTGTGTGCCAGGGAAATGAAGCCTCGGCCTTTGATGGCATCGGTAATATTATTATATACATGTCTGTCAGTGATATTGCTTAATTACACAGCTGTGGACAAGAGACACTATCATCTGTATTTTGTTGTGCCTGTCTGGCAGCCATTATCTCACAGGACATCAATGAGGTTGGATATTATTCAGAAGATGAGCAAATATTTCATATTATTGCACTCCACTCTCCATTTCTTTTTTGTATTTCTCACTTTCAACCATTTGCTCCCCCCCCCCCCCCATTGGCCGACTATTTTCCAGTCCTATCACGCACTTGTTTATGATTTTTCTGCTTCCCTTATTGTGTCTGACTCTTTTCGCTCCTTGTTTCCTGCTTCTTTCTCAATCCCACTTTTCTGTGTCTGTGGGGCCCTTAACAGTGGTGAGCATCTACAGAGGCACCGTCTCATCCTGCTTCCCTGATTGCAGGCTGCTGTGACACAGTGAGGCAGGGTGGCTCACTGCCAGCCCTCCTGACCCTACCCCAGAGACCACCTTCAACCAATCAACACTCTCATCAACTGTTGGGAGAGACAATCAGAGGGAACAGCACCATAGGTAAACAGAGGCAGAGGCAAAAACCGTGGAGGGGGAAACAGCAAGAAATTAAGCATTTGAGAGAGGGTAGGAACAGGGAGGAAATCACCAAAGAAAATGAGAAACTGGGAGAGAATGTCATTTAGCTTCTTGTACAAATACTCATCTAACTAGAGGGTCAATAGAGAGGAAAACCCAAACAAGCAAAAGGCTTGCTTGTGAACTGCCATCATATGCTAGCAGATGGCTTTGCACGACTAGAAAATGAAACCAATCTAATCTTCATTTTTAGATACTCATCGTCCACCCATTCATACAGCAGCCAAGGAAAACCAGCTGAATATTGCTGCATTAGTCTACTCCGCCATGGCAACCCAAAGTAATCAACTCCATATCTTCTAATCTTGCTGCTCATCCTCCCATCATCATCATCACACACTGCTTCCCCTACCCCAAAGATAGGTCTCTTCCTTGGCAACCCACAGCAATCTAATTTATATCTAATGATGCCCAACCTCCGAACAAGCCCACTCATGAAAATGAGATTCCAAATTTAATGATTTAATGGGCAGGTGGACTGTGGATGCGGATAAAGAGATTGTTTAAATAACATTACAGAGCATGGGAACGTCTCGACGCTGAGATTTTTTTTTATTCCCCAATAATCCATCATGGTATTTTCCCTGCCCCAGCTTCACAAAAGAAAAGCAACACTGGCCACAGACTGCTGCACAGATATAAATGGATGGAGTTCTAGGACATACTTTTTTTTTTTTTCCCAGGTTTTTTGCTATGCCAAAATAGTATGATGCACTGCAAGCACGCCAACAACTAAACTGTCAGTGATTGGTAAAAAAAATGTTTAACAGCCAATCCTACAACATTGGATTGGCTGTTAAACATTTAACAGCCAATGTTACTCTGCTGTTCTATGCTGTTCATAGAACAGCAGAGTAACAGTTTAAATAAATTTCCTTTTGTCTTTGAAATAACTTTGAAATAGTGCCTATGCCCTCTGCACCTCCTAAAAGCCACTAGTCCTGCATATTTGAACATATAGTAACTAAGAAACTAAGAATCCTCATTATAGACCTTCGCAACATAACTTCTATCCATAAGAATAAAGGGCAAGCCGATGGCATATCCATTGTAGGCAACCATTATTTTTCCAAGGCCTTTAAAATAATAGAATCTGGCCTTAAATTAATTCTGATGTTTCTTAGTAACACTTCTGTCAGCTTGCAGGGTAGGGTACGGGTGGTATGCTCAACTGAAACAAGGTCTGGTGAAATGATGGCTGAGTTCTGTCTGCTCACTAGCCCAGGTTAAGCCCCAGACTCCTGATAAGAGGGCTAATTGAATGGTCGTTTGGGAGAAACAGGAGGGAGATGTGACAGCCGGGACGTAAAGTGACAGGATATGCGCATCTCCAATGAGGCTGAGGTGTAATGTTTTTAAGAGAAATCAGATCATTTTGAAATGGCCAAGGTGAAACTGAATTTCTCTTCTACACAGTAAGAGATGAAGAAAGGTTGACAGAGTGTTTTTTTTTTTTACATGGATTTCAGAGGACACCGAAAAGGAATGGCTTCCATCAGCTGCACTAAGGGCGAACAAAGACTTTTCAGCTGTGCTGCCTACAACAAGAGATAAATGTTTGACTGAAGGCTATTCTCCCAGCTGTGGGATCCTAATGATCTGCAGCCGTCACACTCTCATATCTCTTGCGGTACATGAGGCACTGTGACACACTCGATGCTCCGGTCTATCGGTCAGAGCACAGCCATATGTTGTGTGTTCACCATTTCTCTGCAGGTCACAATTATGGCATCGCTCAAAAAAGGAAAAAAAAAAATCAAACCCATTTTGTGCTGTTTTTGCAAGCGACTCTAAACAACACATTGATCATACAACAGCTCAGACTCTATAATGATGGTAGATATTCGGAGCCTGTGACTGGGTGAGATACTGTCAACACAGATATTGCAAATTATTGACCCATCAAGGATTAATTATGTTTATCTTCTAATCCTCAAATGGAGCTATGTGCATGCCCCTAAATAAGCCGGAGCAATACTCCCGGGCTTCCAAATCTGTCAATAACAAGTAGTGTTAGCCCTCTATTAAACAGTATACAGTTAAAATTGCTGCTAATGTCATGGCTTTCTAACTATGAACACCCCTGCCCTCCCTTCGCTTCATAAATGAGCAGCAAGCCACTGCTGCCAAGCTAACAGGCAATAGAGTGAACCTCCATTAGACATGCAATTACTGCCACCCCATTAAAAAGAAGAAGAAATGGTTTCTGACTCAGCCACAGAAATCAAGTGAAATACAAATATGAGCTTTAGCAGTAACCTTTGGCCACGCTCTCTTCTCCCCTTTTCTCTCTCCCTGCACACCGTCACTTCAGCCAACAACCAAAATGATCCCAGTCATTAAAAACATATCCATCTCAATTAGACAGGGCATTAAGACTATCCCATGTGAAGAATTCTGAATGGCTATGTCTCTATTCAGACTTATGACAAAACCTGGCACCGTAAGGTAATGATCCACCGAATCCACAGATGGCAAATGGGCACTTGCTTCCTCTGATAGCCTAATTAAAAAGAATTCAAACATAACATCCTTAGTGTTTTCCATTATTTAACTTCTCTGCAGCTAAATGTGTACAACATCCCAGAATCACACAAATGCACAGACTGAGCTTCCAGGCTTGATCTCTCGCATTGGTAGGTTGTTATGGAAATTTACTGTTTTAGACGACTCTGGCTGCAAACTTTAGGCTAACTTGCTGTCATGTCAAGGTTAATTTCGGTGTCTGTTTTCCCGGTTTCACTCTGGCTACCTGCTACCATTGATTTTGATTAGCCACTGTCCCCTGCCGTTGGCTACAGAGCAACGCTGGTAATGACAGCCCCTCAGATGTCTTTATGTCAGCAGCAGAGCCATCCGTCAGCCTGCAGTGCTGTACAAAAGTGGCTGACGTGCCACCTCTGTGTCTGATGAATGGAGCCTGTCTCTGTACTGCCAACCTCTTTTATCTACTGAGGCAGACCAATCCCTCTAGGTCCACCTATAATCAGTTAGACCCTTTCTGATCCTCGACAAGAGCCCCAACCCCACATCTATTCATGCTTAATGTCAGATAAGAAATTGTTTGTGCAATATATAGCCTGTGAACGTGATGCCCTTTTGAAAAATTGCAGCTCTCCAATCAGGCAGAGCATTTTTTTCCCCATTTTTTCTTTGATAGATTGCGTTTTGATTGATTTGATTGCTTATTTAACCTTGATAGAGACAGCACGGATATATTGAGCTGACTAAAAATAGACTGGCTACTGCTGCTGGCCATTATGATATATACTATCTTAAAGTGGAGGTGGGGAAATGTGAGATACATAAAATCATAGATGTCTTTGTGTCCACTTAAGGAGTAATATTAATTCAAAACACTCTTCGTGCGAGACCAAACATTATTTATGAGAAAATGCATTTTGCCTAAAATATTCCACCATCTACTATCGAACCTTTACACACGCTGAGGTGCCGCCTTCCCTGTTGTGTTTCTGATTGCCTTCGCTTGTTCTTCTGATAACAGTGTAGCGACACATCTAGGAATGTAGAGCCAGGTATGCATCCTCCCGTAGGACCTTATCTAATTTTCTATCCAGCAGGTCTTCGCTGTTTGGTCTCAGTTGATCTGGTCCCCGAGCACCTTCAGAAACAGTGGGGATGCGCTGCTGACGCTAACACAAGCACTTATCTTTGTCTTGTATTTATTCGTGTCGCATTTAGACATGTAGTAGTGTGGTTCTCAGCATGGCTCTCCCAATCTGTGGATCCAACAATGATCCAAATCTCTAAATTCCAGTGATGATGGTGATTCCCTGGGAAATGTATCACTTATAATGGATATTTTAAAAGTCTTGTGTAAAAGTCTTGAGTCACCCCTCATTTTTGTATTTTGCTAAGAAAATGGGAAATAGGTGCAGCAATTTACTGAAGCATGTGCAAACATGCATGCAAAAGCAGAGTTTGTAGAATTCTAATGGGCTATTCTTCAACACAGCCTGAACTCTCTTAGGCAAGTTTTGTTGTGATTTCTTTAAGTAGTCTTCAGGAGCATCTCTCCAGGTTTCTCGAAGGACATTCAAAGTGCTTCTTTGGATTTTGGCTGCCTTTTGTTCTGTTCCCTGTCAAGTTGATCCCACACTGCTTCAATAATGTTGAATTCACATTTGGGAACAGGTCTCAAGGATTCATCACTCCCCGAGACCTGTTGCTGCTGATTTTCAGTCCAGTTCTTCTGTAAATTGGCATACCTCAGCCTGTTCTCCCCATTTCACTTCCTTAAGAATGCTTCCTTGACCCTTCCACTGAGACCATTTCTGATGAGTCCTTGGCAAACAGCAGATCAGCTGAAGGGCCAGATGTATCTCTCAGGTTCTGTGTCAGAGCTTTGCTGGACTTTTTCCTATTTTTTCAAGCCATAACTTTCAGATACGGTTCATCTACTGTACATAGTTTTTGTGGCCCGCCATTTCTTCTTTTGTTCTCCACTTTCAGTTGTCCAGTTTTGTCAGATTTTTAAAGAGACACACTGCACACCATGGCAAGATCTGCTGAGTTTTCAGCTGACAGACAAAGATGTAGTTGGTACAAAAATACAATTTTCTGCCTGTTAATCTGTGTTTGGTATTTCTTTGGTATTTTTTTGCAAATTCTGTGTTTTGTTTTTTTTACAAAAGGCTGATAGTAACAAAGTGCCTAAAGATAAATTATTTGCTAAGTTATGTGTAGACACAACATCAAGGGTTCATCCCTTGAGTTAGGTACCATTTTTTTGCTTGAATGATTCATAAATCGGTGTTAAGTGGCTTAACAAAACAAAAAAAACAAGCACAGTCCACAATTATAATGAAGAATTAATGTATGTCTGACTAGCCGCAAAGGTTCAAAGAACAAACCTTACAGCAAACAACTACTGACACCAGATCAAGATAATTTCACCAAAGACACGTCACTCTGAGCAAGAATGTCTTAGTCCACATACAGCGCCACTTCCAGGGTAAGGTTTGGCATGAAAGCCAGTGTGACAGTTCTGTGGGAATCAGAGCGTTTCTCAGAAAGCAGTTTAATTTATCCCCTTGATAGCGCTTGAACTCTTAATGACTCCTCCTCAGCTAGATCACAGCCCTGTGCGGCCACATGAGCAGGCCTGTGGCTTTCTGTGGTCTAATAAAATCTTAAGTGAGCAAAAACGTCTTTCATAAAACGTGTCGGTTCAACAGCTTTATCATCCTGGCTGTAGAAAATGTCAAATAGGAGCGCTGCATTGGCACACCATAAGAATATCCCATAAAACGGCCAATAAAACTTTACACGGTCGATGAAATTATCTATTTGTTACGAATGTAGTCAAACGTGTTGATTTCTTAAACCAGTCATTAATTCCCGAACAACACATACTTTCTAGAAATGACTGAAATCTCATCTCTCGCTTATTTAAGACGCATGTATCGTTTTTTTCCTTGGATCATTTTTGCTGTTGGAGGTCAGACGGCTAAACTGCACAAACCTTTCCCAAAAAAATATGAACAGTACACACTGAAAGGTTTTCCATTTCCAAAGTGATGAATCATTCGAGACTCAAGCTTGCTAGAACAGCTCGACGCTTCCTGAAGCATATTTTCTCCATTTTTGTTTCTACTTCCTTAATCCTTCAAAAGAGCACATTAATTAGCACTGCACCAGTTAATACAGCTGTTAACCTGGGCAATCTCAGCAAGCAGGCCTCATGACATGAAAAATAAAAACCTGCATCACTGCAGCCAGGACAATAGATCAAAAGAGGCATCAATAAATAATTACATTTAAATGTCTCTTAATGAGTGGAGTTTGCTGACTTGGCCAATGTTTATGACCTCTGATGAAACTGTACACACAAGGCATCCATAATACAGAATGTCATTAAAGACTGGCCTGTTAATGGCTCTCAGTGCTCTGACTGCCGCGATAACAGCATCCTCAATTACACACTGACGACATGCTAGACCTAGAAATGCAAACACACTGATAATTCCTCTGAAATGTTTTTGGCCTCAGTGCAGCAGATTTGCATTTATTATTGTAATTATGCATTTTATGGTATGGGATTTGGGGGGATTGTTTTATTAGGTGTATTAATAAAAATAAAAAAAAAGGAGAAAGTTAAAACACAAAATCATGTTTCCTGACTTGCCTCTATGGCATCTTAAAGATTTGTGGAACCAACACAAACACAATTTTTTGGAAACTTTAGTAGGGGCTTGGTTTGCAGAAAGAGTTTGACAGAAAGTGAAAACTGTTGACAGTGAGGTGTGTGGGTTACACAGAGGCAAGAGGTGTCACTACTGAATTTTCTTAGACATCTTTTTATGCTGAGAATCCCCCCCAAAAATATTATTCACCTCAAATGCATTTGGGTAGGGGGGAAGAACATCTGACGGGCAGGTTTCTTAAAAGTTGGACAAATAAACAACTCATCATGCTCATCATCACTCATGTCAAATAATTCAAATTAGATTTTATGTGTGTGTGTTTAAGTGTGTGTGGCTCTGCACACAAAAAGTGCTCTCCCTGAACCTTGACAGCACTTGTAGACGCGAAGTCAAACACACGACTGAGGAAACAAAGAGCGTTTAATCCACGAGCGTTTGACGCTCTGAGGTACACTGGCCTCTTATCTACGTGACACCTTCTTAATTATTCATCGAGGTGCACGTGTGTGTGTGTGTGTGTGTATGTGTGTGTTTATGTCTCACGTACTAAGGCCTGTAAGGTTTTGTGAAATGATGAGCATGATAAGAAACATGAAACAGGTGCAGCGGCGGCACAGCACAGCATGTGGCCACACACAGACACAATCAGACATGCACAAGGGTAAATACATGCACATGTCACTGATAGCCAGCTGCGTGCTATAAAGCACAAAGGAGTGTATCAGTTTGATGGTGTCATGCAGGAAGCGGGTGCGGGGAGCCGAGAAGACAAAAGGGCGACTGCTGTTAGAGTGCTGCAGCTCATTTTTACACTTTTATTGCGGTGCACACAAACACACGCGCACAAGCACACAGACCCCTACAACCACTTGTAGAACAATGTGCTGTCTGCTCTTGTTGACAAGCCAAGAGCATTCTGTTACCTCCAACCACACACACACACGCACTTGTTTCCTTCAATGTCATGGATATTTATCACTATAAATAATGAATGCGTTGTTGTGGGGCTGTGCAGTTACAAAAGCACTACAATGCTACACATCAGAAGGAAGTGCAGACCTGTGTTTGGTGAAGGCTCACTGAAGCACAAAAAAAAAAAAAATTTGAGCAAATGGAAATAAAAGGAAAGGACATTAAATGGGCGTTGAACCAGTTTATCAGTGGAATAAATAAATAAATAAATAAATAAATAAAATTCAACCACAAAAATGCTTTTGATACTGACCTTGTAACTGCACCAACAGCTATGACCGATAATCCTGTAATTAGATAGCAGCCCATTCAATGTGCATTATTGAAAATCGGGAGATGAATATGAGAAACGTGAACGTTGCCTCGCGCTGAATTTTAAAATCTCTTTAAAAATAGCTGGTTTTCACATTCACTTTATGCTTATATTAGTGGGCATATTGCATCAATTTGAGAAAAACAGCACCACAGTAAATGATCTACAAGAAGGTGGCTTTTGCTTGGCAGAGCAAGTACATTATAGCCCATTAAGAAAGCAGCGCAGTGATTGAAAAGTGACTGATGGCATTTCACTCTTCATGTAGCGCTGTGCTTCCAAAGTGGTCAGCTGCTGCTCTCACAGTGTAGAGGTGTTCCTCACAGACCACGGAACCACTGCAGCTTAGCAAACTGCGTTGTGTGTAACCTGTTGCAGCAGGATTATTGTGCTTACCTGACTCATTACCTGACAATAGTAACTGACCATGATAGAGCCCAAACATTCCTATAACGCTGGGCTGCACAATAGGTTGCAATTTGCCCACACTGACAGTAAGGCCTACAAACCTTAGTGTAAATGGGGGGAGCCCACGCAGAGCACAATATCACAAAAGAAAATGCAGCACTGTTCCTTCTAAAGGGGTAAAGCATGCATGTAACCTAGCTTTCAAAAAGCAGAGATGCTGCAGCAACATACAGTATGGAAAAATGTGTTCTCGGAACATTAAAGAATTTAAGCCAATTCCGCAAGTTCCCCAAAATAAAATTACATGTCTAAAAGATTAATATTAAGTCTTTAAAAGTTGAGCTTGACAGTCCTTCACTTTTCCTGCTGGTATGCTCTTACTACTTGTTTACACTAAGTACACACAAGTCAGCTCCCGTCCTCAGTGAACCAGCGCTTCTGGGCATTCGAACCATTATCTTCTAAATGCAGACTCTGAACTGGAACATTGCATGGCTGACTTTTTGCAAATCCATGAAAATCCATGTACAGATAAACACACAGACAGATGAAGCATCAGTTGTTCTACGACTGAAGCTTCAAGACAGCATTTTTATTTTTAAAATGAATTCTAACTAGTCTGATCTGAGTAACTGCTTTGATCCCCTCCTTACATGTTAATTAATACCATCCCGCAAACCTGCTACAGCCATCATTGACTCTAGTTGTGGACCAAATAAGTAATTCAGTGCATTCAAGCACAGTGCACATAATTAGATTTTAGCTGTTCCATGTGACCAATGCTGAGCCCTCATCTTGGGCCCAAATGCTGCCACTGACAAGAGGTAAGATTAAAGGAAATGCAAGATAATAACTTGGCTTGCGTCTGAGACTTAATGTGCAGGAGTCATGGTGCAGTCTACATTTGAGGATATCCTCTTATCACCTCATCATACTTCAACATCAAACAAGGAAGGCAAAACAGGAGACAAAGATAATTCTGCCACGGCTCATTGGGCTGAGAGATGCATTGCAATTTTCTCCACACAAGGAGATTATGTTTAATGGTTTATCATCTGTTGACGAGAACATCATGTTTCCATGCACAGCAGGTCAACCCTGAGTGTAAGAATTATTGCAACACACTGGGAGATGTGTGTGTGTGTGGGTTGCAGGAGCCTTGTATTGTGACAGAAACATGTGCTGGGAGGATAAACCACAAGCCTGCATGGTTAAAGACAACTAAAGAGGTTACTTACACTACACTCGCTGCTTTAATCCAAGGAGTTGAGGAAAACCCCTCCCCCAACCTCTATGGCTGGATGGAAATGTATGAAAAATAGTCCTGGATTGGCCCAGACAGCAGTCATCCATCAGCACAGTGACAGGGGCAGCTCTCCCACTCTATTGTCCCTGACTCTAAGGGTGTGAATTAAGATGGTCAGAGTTGGGCTCAGATAACTCCAATCACCCCGACTTCGGCCGTAGGTACATCAATCAGCAGACAATACCGTATCTGATCATTAGACATCCTCGCCCTACGTGGCAACAAACTGAAAGTATATCAACCAACCAACCCAGCAGGCCCTTAAAACAGCATTGCATCCCACAGACATTCAGTCCACACAGAGTAAACAGACTCATAAAATCCCCATAGAAGAGCCAATTATGGCAGGAACCTGACATCTCCTTGTCGTAAAAGCTACAGGAGGCTGTAACTATCGGACAGAATGTAAAATATAGCCAGTTGTTATTGCCACCCATTTGTGGCGATTAAAAGCTACCCTGGAGACCTGCGGTATTGGGCAAGGAGGGCATTCTGAATGCCTTGCCTCACCGTATGGCACAGCTCTGGGAGGCCTCAGGAGGGAGCTCCCTGTGCCAGGCAATCCTCTCTGTGAATGCCTGATTTATCACCAGCCGTCCACAGCTAATGTACCAGCCTCTGTGGCACTCATGGTTGGCCCATATTTGATAGAAGCCTGCTTTATTATTATCTGTACTGGCATCGAAGACTGAGCAGCTTGTATTATTCATAAGATCACCCACATTTCCTCATTGAAACATGAGATACATTATGCAGAGTGCAAATGCAGGTTTGATTTATGGCCCTTGGTTGTGTACAAACATACACATTGATAAGATGGAAAGGACCCTTGAAATAATGTAGCCATGTAAAGCAGAAAAAAGAGAAAGAGGCTGAAAGTGGAGCAAAAATTCCTTGAGCCCAAAGTACCAAAGTGATGAATCATGCTGCCTGCGCCGTCGCAGAGAACAGCCCGTTACCCGTCCAAAGGCAGCTGACTCAAGACAAAGAGAATATCAAATTACAGAATCACTCAATACACCACTAGATGAGGGTGAGAAACAAACTCTTATTAAATTCTCCTACAATGAACAAAAACATTGTCTCTCCATTCATTTTCAGCACGTGTAACCCAGAGCCAATTAACCAGGCTTAAAAACAATAAGGACTAAAGCTGCTGTCTGCAACAAGGGGCCAACTATTCACTTTGATTAGCCACAGATTGCTGGCTGACATCGATTTTAGCCCTCTCTCTGTTGGGAAGAGGAAATTTCTGTCATTTGTATAGACAGAGACTTTGTAAGGAGTCCAACGCATTATCTCAGAGGAAACAATCATGCACGTGAACAAAAATACATACAATCAATATGTCTTGCTTTTGTCTTCTCTTTTTTTCCCTCTCTTCTTGCACACAGACACACACAACTTCTTTGTCTTTCTTCATTTCCCTCTGTCTCCACACACACATGCAGCCAAAACACACTCACATTCACAGCTAAACACCTCAAATCGCCCTCATCAGTAATCTGTGAGTGTTCGGGGCTCTGATAGTCCAAGGATATTGATTTTACAATGCAGCAGCATTCAACAGTCATTTGCAGTGATGAGGGAAGACAATCGCAGCCAAATCATCCCTGGCATTCATTAGGAGGCTAACGGGAGGAAACTAACTAGTGAGACTCTATTGAAACTTAATCAACAACTGGTGCAACCTAATGGGGAGAACAACAAGCGATTCTGTCTTGGTTCTTCCGGCGTGTCACTGTAGCCGGTAAAAGTTGTTAGACAAGTAAAAAAAAAAAACCTTCAGCTGTCTATACCGCATGTTTATGCAGAGATTCTTGCTTCTGCACCCGCCTTTTGAAATATATAACAAAAAAAGGCAAGGTGGCATGCTGTTATGTGATATATGCTATATGATCCACTTCATACAAATGCACAGAAGAAAAGCAGAGTCCGTAGCTTAGATGAGTCATACTGGGAGAAAGCCTAGAATGAGAGAGAGAGCACAGCAGCACCAAATCCTTTCAAGTATCGAGGAGATGGAGATCGTCTACATGTGCTCTTATACACCGAGAAAAGGCACAATTCAGGATGTCCAAGAAGACATGACAAAGTGTCAGCCCTCTCAGTAGTATAATTTAAAATGACTTTTGACTTTAAATTTTTATAGCTGAACAGTTTAAAACCCCCCCAATAAAGACCACTGTCACTGATGACTGCAGTTGGTGCAAAAGAGCTGCGAGAATCAGATGCACACAGCTGGCAAATGTGCACCCAAACATCAAGTTCTCATGATGCAGTCTATCCTAATGAGATTAATAACTACAATCCAACAACACTGCCAACATCTGCACAGGGCTGCAGTTAACTGTGAGATCCAGTGTACACGTGTGTACTTCCTGCCATCTGCTGGTTACACCGTGCTGTTGCATTGAGCCGTCGACCTGTCCAGCACAGCGCTTGCTTTGCTTGGTTTATCCTTAATCTCCCAATCAAGGGCCACTTAATGAGAAACGCATGGCATACAAAAACAATGTGTTCTCAATGCGGGCAGGCCGCAGCGAAGCCAACTCCAATCTGGAGCATAGTGATAGTATCAGATGTAGTGAGAGATTAGCGTGGTTCTCCGTTAGCGCGACCAGATGGAGGTCTGGTACCAACACGGGTGCTGTGACCTCAACATGCTGACTCAACACCACCAGTTGTACCGTGGTCAAATATAACTGGCTCACCATTGGCAGCAGTTACACAAACGCACATGCAGATCGCTATCAGCCTCCTTCTCAACATGGTGGAGATCAATTAGCGGGAAATGAAGCAAAGAAACACTGACATGTGTGCACCCTGGAAATTTTAAATCATGCACGCATTTTAGGCTGCCACACGCTCATATGCTCTTACTAACAAACGTGCGAATTTGCTGTAATAGTCCCTTTTGGCTATTAAAAATAGAAATGTGTATATAAGAAGGTCATCTTAAGAAACATGGCAACACTTGATCAATGATTCAAAAGTCTTAAATGAGGATGTAAAAGGAAAAGCATTTATTATTTAACCTCGGGGGTACAAAAGAACTTAATAAGCCCACAGGATGATCTATAATAACTACAGTAGCACAGATAATGTGGTCACTGACTATGAAATGACTGTGTAATGCTTAAGATTTCAATTATCCCTTTGTGGGGAAAAAAAACATTAAAAAAAGGCCTGCTTGAAACAATTACTCTCCTTTCTAGCTGTTGAAACTATCAGGATTAAAACTCCTGATCTATCTGCAGGACAACAGCAATCATTATGAATATTTATAGTCAATTTCTCTGCAAGTCCATTTAGCTAATTAAAAACCGTCCTCCGTTCCAGCAGAAACATGAAGGCGGTGATTGGAATAGAATTAGACTGCTCTATCTGGCTGCAAAAGTAACACACTAAGCCTGTCACTAACTTGTTCCTAAGAGGTCGCGCTACAGCGAGCAAACACCAATTTCTGGCTATTACTGAAAGAAGCTACTCATTCACTGTAATCAGAAAGACTTTAGACTGGTGTTCTTTGTAAAGCCTTCTCTGCTGCTGCTGTTCAAAGTCTTATTTTCTGTAAAAATGCGATAAACCGAGTTCTTAAGCCTGAAATGATAGAACAAATCCATCTTTATGAGCTCAGATTTCAGGAAGAGAAGCTCTGGGTTTCAATGAGGTACACAATAATGAGCTTTGATTGTTAAAGAGGTTAAACAAATCTTATTTAAGTCACAAATTTCACACTGTCCAGAAGACAACAGGAACATATAAAAGGAGTGTTTCTGCACACGAGACTGGAACTCAGTAAACAGCTAATTTATTCTGTTTTTTTTTAAAGTGTAAAGCTATGATAGAATGATCAAATGCTGCTACAGACAGCAGGTGCTTTTTCTTTTTCTTCTAAATTTTTCCAAAGTAAAAGCCACATTAATTCCAAATATGTTACTATTAGTTTTTGTTGTTGCTTCTCCATCTTATTATGTTTATGCTGCAAACATAATTGATTCTTTGCATGAGAACCTCAAAGAAAAATAGTGTAAAAAATTTCTCTCTCAGTTTCTCTCAGGTCTGCCTGCGTGTGCTTGCGTGTGTATCGTCTGTGTTGTCTGAGCCAGTTCACATGCGCATGAATTTCTAAAAAATAAAAAATAAAAAAATAGAAAAAAAATCCATATGCTAATGTGTGTGCAGCTTTGAAACAAAATGTTTCACTGTTTTCTATCCGACACAGGCGAGCGCTGGCCTTCAAACTGGAATCAGAGCAGGGACTCAAAAGGCTAGGTTTGTTTTGATCCCTCATCTTGGCAGGCACACAGTGCCATGCCAGTGTTTGCTAATACCCTGAACGCACCTGGCATATTACACAAGCTTATATCCCATTCCTCAACACCTTCCTAATGTACTGCGCTGCTCTTCCCTTTTACAGTTGGTTCTCTGACTACATGGAAGCCTCTGCCCAGATGTAATTAAGCCCTAATCCTCCTGCTGACAAAAGCAGAGGCAGTCTTAATTCAGTTTGCACATGAATGTGCAGTACACAGTCTGCAGGAGGCTTTGAGAATATGATGCATGTCCACTGAAAGGCCAGAGGTACTATCATGATGGAGGTCGAGGATTATCCACGGAGGCTTTTCAAACACTGGGTTCATCTGTAATGAATTCAGGGGAGGAAGGCTCCAATTTTGCCTTCAGGTCTAACCACAACATTACCTCATTACACACTCCTTATAACCTTTGCACAGAACCATGATGCAAGTGACCACTGCGGTGAGTGTGTGTATGTACACACACACACAGCTGTTTGTGCACACATAAGTACAATGCTGACTCAAGGCTTTCAGTGTAATCTCCCTATAACAGCTGCAGTTGCATGTGGTTAAGCCACATGTTTATCAAGTCCCCAGGAAATCAGTGGTTCTGTGTGAGTTCAAAAGGCATCAGGTAACTGACTAACCAAACCCCCCAGTGATGGTAAAGATGGGAACAGAGGGGGCGACTGAATTTGGATTGGACCACAGATGCTCAGTTGTTGAATCAGCCTCACAACAAGCAATTTTCTCGACTGGTTGGTTGCACGAGAGCCGCTGTGCACAGAGGGGTTTTGGTGAAATCAATTACAAGTGAAGTAGGAGGCACAGATATGTATATCCGAGTGTGTCAAAACCTGGATGTGAATTTGTACCGCACTTGTTTTTCTTCATATGCAGTGACCGTGAGTAAGCAATTCCACATGAAAGTAGCTCACTTCCACAGTAGGAAGTGACCTGGAAATTTCATCAGCTTCTTTTCAGCTTCCTAGTTTAAAGTCGCCTTGACACAAGGCTCTTTTCCAGATGTTGGCTGTTAAATCCTGAACTTCTTCAGTAAGTCCAAGTGTTTTCCTCCAGGATAAACGAAGTGATCAATCACTCCAGTCACTGAGTGCTTCCTGTGGTACACCTGAGAGCAGAGCGACAGTACAGCACAGGACTGAGCTGCCATACAAAATCTGACACGCAACGACCTCAGTCCCAAAAAAAAGATCTCAGATTAACACGTTTTTCATCCTTGATTACTTTGAGAACAAGAAGTCCGCAATTTAAAAACTTAGGACAATATGGCTTTAAATCAATCTTCTTTTCATTTTCTAATCACCTAGTTGATGGATTATTTTATTTCTATACTAAAATAAATTGGATTTCTGAGAGATTTTAATGAGAGGTGCTGATAATTCTTAAAAAAAAAAAAAAAAAAAAAAAGATAAATAAATAAATAAATAAAATAGTTCATTTGAGTTCCAGCATCCCACAGACCGAGCCCTCCAACATCCCATCGGCATTTTAGAAGAGGCCTTTCAGCAGGTGGGCACAAGCTACCCATAGTGCTCCTTACCAGCGTGGTGGTCTTTAGCTAAAGGTTTTCTTTTTCACACCTCCTGCTTAAAACAACAGACCTAGACAGCTAAAATAAACTATGCACACAGGCTCACACACACGCACAATGATTTACTCTGCGTTCACTGTTTTTGGTTGAGTCCAAATACACACCCTTGGAATCTGGAATATTCTAATCTCAATATCTGGCTCACAGCTTTAGGAAAAACATCTCATTTGCCAAACCAACACCTATGAAAACACTGCAAAATTCCCTCAATTAATGGAATTTCCTATAAGTACGCAGAGAAGCGAGAGCACGACATTAAACAAGACATCCGCTTAAAGTGGCGCTGAAGAAATTAAGTGCTTATCTACATCAACTTTCTCTTAGCTGATAAATTTAAATTAATCCAAGATGAAGTTTGTTTAGCACGAAGTTTGTGCGTGTCTGTCAGATTGGACAGGAAATAGGAAATGGTGAACAGGGCGCTACCTCTTTCTCGCAGCACAAGAACAAACAGTTTAAGTGGTATAAATTCTGGGTAAATGGCATACCAAACAGAGCAGAACAGGTACTGGAGAAGAAAAAAAAAACTCCAGAGGGCTAAAGCATACAGAACATGACGGCCCATATTTCCACTACTTACCACGCAGGACTTGAAAGGGTCTGATTGACTCGATTTCTATATCGGCCCAGCCCAAGTTTTCTAAATCTGTCACCTTTAAAGGAAAAAGTAAAGAAGCTATAAACCAATGACTGAGCTATTTTTTTGACTATGGGCATCTTCTTCCAGTTTAGGCAAAGTGTTTTGGGAACTGGAGCACAAGGAGATTTATAAAACTGTCTAGACATGCAGTAAAAACACAGTTAAAGCAGGTGGCCCCACCAATGTCACCATCAGACATCTGCCTTTGTGTGCTGCAATATACTTTTTTTTTTTCTATATTTCTCAGGTACTTAAATGACTTTTTTACCTGCAACCTGGTCATGACTTTTGCTTCCAAGGGAAATGGATATTCACTTGTTTGTCAATTTATTTGGGAACGCAAAATAGACAAGAAGAATATAATTAACTGAACCGAAAGCAGATGTTCTATTATTCTGAACCAATCTTGTCATCTTTTGTTATGGAAGCAAACAGCCTGAACTGCTTTCGTCTCCTGCTGTCACGCAAGACAGAATTTTGATGACACTGATACTTAAGTTGTGTACTCTCCATTCTTTTGCTCCCTTTGCCCTTTTCTCTTGGTATAAACAAAAAGTAGAATTAGCTGGATCTCTCAAAGCCACTGCACTCCCACTCTCAAACAATTTAAAAGGCCTTCGAAAAAAATATATATATTTTTTTTTTCCACAGGCACAGTGTGGGTCAAGAGTGCAGATCTGGGGGTCAGGCGAGAGGCACAGTGGGACTGTTTGTGCATTCATCTGACTTTACACAAACATTACACGAGCAAATGAATGTTGGTATGTTTTTGTAATGCTGACTAATCCTGTTGCTGTTTCAGTGTTGTGCTTTACTTCCATTGTCCCTTTTCAGCATAGCAGAACTGCCAGCCTGACTCAAAGCCACTGACTGGATTCAATGTCAGGCCAGTGAACACACAATCAGTTGGATCTAGATCAGTACATCTCTGAGTTACATGGAAAAATACAGTGCGAAGTCACAGTCATAACCGCCATCCACTGCCATCTCACAGACGTTCTCTGTCTTGTTCCTCTCTTTTCAAGCACAATACTAGACAAATCAGCAAGCTGCTGTCTGCAGGAACCATCAGGATCATCGACAATAAAGAAAAGCTGGCATCTGAGTATTCTTCTTTCCATTTTAAGTCTCTTACATTACTAAAAGGTTATTTTCATAGAAGGTGCAATGCAGGCTTCAGCTTTGCATTAGTTGTCACCAATTACCAATTTGTTGTTCCACCCCCTAAACTTGGATTTCAAGTAAGAACAGAGGAAGTTTCCGCTTTCTGGATGTTACAAGGCCATCTGAAAATAGCCTTGTAATGTCAGACTTCAATGTCAAAGAAACCAAAACACATTTAAGTGAAGGCGGACCGTAAAACCGTGGAGGGTTGCTGCCATCTTTTTTCAGCTAGACTTTTAAGAGAAGGGTCAGCTTTAGTAATCAGAGCAAACTGGTTCATAAAATGGCTCAAAGGGAACGATGTCATGGAGTATATGATGGGAAATTTGACTTCTCAAAGTCCCACAATACAATACACCCTAAATAATCCATTAAATTATTATTGCCTGGCAGATCTGTGTGCAAAGCAGGCGATGTGAGCACTTAAAGGGTCTTTTGCACATTCTGTAACACCATAAACAGGTTTTCAAAGTCAACGAGTAATCGTGATAAATAATCGCCATGCCGACACTGATTAAATACTTGTGCCTATAACTTTTGCCATACTTGAGCAGTCCTACATCAGTCCCATCAAACGTTTATAATGCAGCTGAACAACGAGCATTCCTGATATCTCAGTGAGCTTTCTGGAACATCGTCAGATAACGCTTGGGTAATGTGGTTCATCCAGTTTTGCGCAGACCTGCGGAGCCCATTGCCCGCTCATGTATCCTGTCAGTAAAGCAAAAGCCAGAAAGACCTAATGCACATTTTCACAGATTCAAATTTTCACTTAAAATATTCAATAAATGTAAGCTTGTGTTATAAATTAGAAATGAATGCAAAAAAATAAGTATTTTGACTGGCAGCCTTAGACGTGCGGACCACACTATGTACCCACCAAGTGTGTATTTCAGACATCCTTTACCCTGGCTCGTAATGAGAAGGGTTTTGTTTTACCTCCTTTGTCTGAAATGAGAGAACCATTGCTTCAGTAAATTACAACACATTTTCCATTTTAGCACTATGTGTGCCATTCCAGGATGGAAAACGTGACAGCCATAACTAAAAGGGCTCAATAAAGTGTCATTAGGCCTGCTTTCCAACCACACAAAGAGGCCTTTGACGATCCATAACTTCTACTGAGATGTTTACTAGTCACCCAGTTGCATTGTCCATCACTTCTCCAGCAAAGTGGATTTCCACTAAAATTGAAAACTATGTTTTATGAAGGGAAACCCAGCACTCTAAGTATTGGAAAATCCATTTGGAACACAAAAGAAGAAAACACAGTGAAAAAAAAAAAACTATTAAAGACATATTAGAAAGGAGTATTTAGACAAAAAAAGAGCGAGAGCTGAAAATAGATGCTGTGTTGCTGCCCGGGGCTGGCAGAGGAGAGTTTTCCACATTAATCAAAAGTGAGTCTGTTGCACTCAGAGCACGCTGCAGGCAATTAGACTGATACTTTACGTGACCATTACCACGATTAAAACCATCCACCTCCACCAGCAGACCAAACGCAACACAGTCGCTGGCCATAACGCAAACTTTCAGGTTACCTCGTGAGCTGACTAAAACAAGAGCTAATGTTAGATTTAGGAGCCACGGGCTTAACAAATCTCTGCAACAGCAAAGACGCACGAGCAGTTACAAAGCACGTGCATGCAGTTTAGCCCATCAATTACATATTGACACGGATGAGGTTGTCGGCAATTACGCAGAAATTACACCCAGCCTTGAGAAAACACATTATGCAAAAGCACAGAACCAAACAGGCACTGATTAACATTTGACAACAGAAGTGAGAGTGTGTGTTTATTTTTTTCCTCTGGCGGAGCTGCAACAATTAGTGAGCAGAGCCGTCACTCGTTCTCCCAGAAAATTAACCAAACCTCATTTTAAAGGAAAATGTCACAACATTACAATTCCAACCTTTCTAGTCTTTTTTTTTTTTTTTTTTTTAATTTGGACAGATATTTGACGATGTAACCTTGTTGTTTGGACAGTGGAAATCAATTCCTTTAGGAAAACATTAATATATTAATAGCTTATGAATGCATTAATTGCCCTCAGTGTTGGATGTTGAAGTTAGCAAAGTGTATTAAGTTAATATAAATGTCATTCAGCGACTCTTCTAATAAGTTTCAGCATTGGTGCAAGTTATTTTCCTCTGTGCAGGTTAGAAGCCAGACACAGAGGATGCAGTGATTAGATGAAACATGTATGACGGTGATCCTTTGTCAATAAACATACAGTCTGACTGTAAGAAATAAAAGACCGTTCTACACCACTTCACCAAAGTGGCAAATAGCGGGGTGTGTGAGGAGAGATTACCAATACTGTATAAGCATTCTTCAGACACACTGCTACACCCAGAGTCAACATTTAAACCTGAGCAGACGCAGCAGGTGAAACACAGCAGGAGAAAGCAAATCCTTTATCAACACCAGAAGTGTCTTAGTGGACACTGACAGATACTGACAATAATTCAAAAACTGCACTGTTGCCTCTGGGCATGTTGGATAAGCACATTTAAAATCATTGTATGTTCTGCAGCTTTTATGAATCAGCCATATTTCCCAGCCATATCAGCAAAAGGGCTTAAAGTCTGCGTATGACACTGAAGGAAAAGCTGTTATCAGGAGTGCGCTTCTCTTACCTGATTTACCTGATGTGCTCTGGTGTCTTCCTGTGGCATTTCCTCATTATCTGATATCTTGCTCTCCGTGTCAGCAGCTAGACTGGAATCACTCTGATTCAGTCCAAAAAGAGAAAAAAAAGAAGAAAAAATGTGGTATGTTTATTAAATGATTAATCACATTTTTGCGCAATGTAGCCTTAATTAAATCGTCTCTCTCACCTTGCAGTAACCAACTATCTGTTCTGCAATACTGCGGATGTGCATCAAGTACTGGTGAAGTCTCCTTTGATACTTGAGTGCGTCGAGCTGAGCCTGGTTCTGCAGAGTTGACACCTGGGCTAAAAATGACTGCTCCCTCCTGTTCCACCTGAGCCTCGCCGTCCTGGCTTTATGTTCCAAAGTTGCGCTTCTCTCCTCCAAAGCATCGGCAACCGTGCGGAGCGCCTCCACACAGCAGTGCTCCCCGTTATTCGTGTTTAGTCTGGACAACAGAAGACCGCATCCTTTCTGACAAACACCTTCAGCGCGATGTGGCTTTGTTTGGGACTCCATTCCGCCGGAGTTTAAAACTTGGCTTACCGGGTCCTTTTCCGCACCAGCACTTGGGCAATCAGCGCACATAGTTTGCCAAGGCGACTCTGTACGCAGAGCAACGAGCTCGGACAAAGTTCTTTAAATTTACAAGTCTGGACACATGAAGGCGTGCGTGCGTGCGCTGAAAAGTTTGAGCGATCTGCGCTGCTCGCACTGAGCTGATTGGCTGCGCCACTTTTCGCACCACATGACAAATCTGTCTGAGCAGCAAACTTCCAGCTCCTGACTTCGTGCTGATGTTTCTGGTCTGAGTAAATATTTCTGTAACTTTTTCTCTTTGCGTAGTCAATATATTGCTTTTGATCCCGTTTACACATGCTGTGCAGTATCTAAGCAGATTCCCACTCTGTGATCGAGATTTATATCAATTCATTATCCTATCGTCTTTATAAGTGAGCCTAATTTAACGCTATATTATCATCTTGGTATTTTATATAGCGCAGTTTCACTTAGTTTTGTGCAATTTCATTTAATTGTGCGCAACTGTAGTGGTGATGTAAATTTTTGTGTTACTAATCCTCTCCAGCAGAGGTCGCTCTTTATCTCACAATCTGAAATGATTAACTTGCCCTTGAGTTAGTCAATTAGGCAGTCCAAATCATGATTGGGATTGTCACTGTGCCTCCTCCTCCACTATTAATTCATTTTTGCTTATTAACGCATTACACGTTCTGTAATAGTGGAACTAGTCTCAGGGGTTCACTCCTTCTTCACCGGCATTGCAATTATGTCGAAAAAAAGCACTGACTGACAGCACGGCATACAGCAGGCAACTCACACAGCATCACATTTCAGATCTCCCTGCAAAGCAGTCTGTTTCTGCTCTGCTGTGTGCACCACTTTAAAGTGTGTTTTGTGTTGTCTGAGCTGTCAGGGAAGCGGTGTAGATTTACAAAGGCAATAGTACAATCTGTCCAGGGACTGCACACCTGTCTGCAAAAACACATGCACGAGAAGTTGAGTAGAATGTTTTATTTCTTCCTCGTCACTCACTGCAAATGAAATTGTAGCACTTGTTGCATAAATCAGTTTAAAACAAGTATTGCTACATTTGAATGGAGAATAGGTTTGAATGCTGGTGTGATGTAGAGGAGCAGGCAGGCTGAACCCAGCTAACTGAGTGTGCTTTGTGGAAAGTGTTGCGCAGCCACCTGGGATCAGACCTGTCACAGAGGCCATATGCTTGGACTGATAAGCCACTAAATCACGGCAGGAAAAAAAAGAAGTTATCTCTGCCTTTTGTTCTCCCTCTGAGCTGATTTCACTGAAAAACTGTTAAGGGCCTTGAGTGAAATTACGACCAAAAGCTCAAAAAGAATCTGACCTAATCCACGCAGAGAAGTGATATCATATATCTGCTGGATAACTGATAGGACACGAATCTCCAACAGCTGTTTCTCCTTGAAAAACTGTGATTGGCCTTATCTGTAATGGAGGACAGAATGAAACACTATCTTTGATATATCTGGCACTGGCTTTTTTTTTTTTTTTTTTTTTTGGAAAAAAGGGGATCCACTCAGAAACTGATAGCTAAAAATAGCTGAGATGACAATGACATGCCTACAAATGACAGATGACGCTCTCGAGTCTCTTATTTGATACAGTATGTTAGAGCTGAGAGACTGCTGTGCTACTTGTGAGTTGCTCAGTAATGAAAAATAATGTGTTTTTCCATGGCACTGTTAAAACTACACTTTATTTTTTCATAATTAAATACTTTGAGCTTTTGAATTTTGATGCCAGATTATGGCCCCGTCATAGATCTGTAGTCATTTTAATATTTTTCCACAACTCCAGAGCAGTACAAGTCAGTTTGTAGTCACGGTGTTGAGTGTACACTGAGAAGTTACTGCAAGAGTGAGAGAGAAAAGAGCCGAGCAATATAATAGTTAACTACACTTTTATTGTTCCTTGTCCAGCCAATGAGAGGTTCCAGTTTCATCCCTCATATATGCCATTCATGTCCAACGAAGCACTGAATTCCAGCAGACAGCCAAACATGCTGCCACAGCCACCAGTGATGCTATCAAATCCCAGCCTTTGCATGTGCGAGACTGCGGGACCATTTCTGAACTCTAATGAGTGAGATTCCTTTAGTCAGTTTAAGATTTTCTCTCTCCCAAAGACTTCGCATGAGATGACCAACTTAATGAAGCGTAGCAGCTAATGAACACATTAGTCTAGGATCTATTCCTCTTCTGACATAAAGGGATGTCACTCAATATGGAATGTATTTCACACGAAGCCGAGAGGCTGAGAAGTCGCTATGATGTAGATGTGTTGCAAAGTAATGTACCACTTGGTCTCCAATCTCATGCATGTTATAATTTTGAGCCACTGCTTCTTCCAAAACGTCAAAGTTCAAGGCATTCATGCATTTGGCAACTTTTTTTTTTTTTTTTTTTTTATGATTTGTGGCATGAAGGAAAATCGGGAAAAAGCACTTTGTGGTGGACATTGATATTGTCACAATGTAGAAGCATGACAGCATCAGTCACACAAGAAAGGAATCAGAGGAACTCAAAATGCACCATTTGCTCCTCCGGTTGAGAGAAATAAACTGTCCAACCAGAGGCGGGTGAAGACATACAAATATAATATTAAAAAACAAACATGACAACAGTCAATGTTTATATATCTTTGATCATATGTTAATAAAAAGACACAAATGTATTCGAAATAACATCGTGAGCTTTGGGTGAGCTCTTACCGCTGACTTGGATGGCTTTGCTTACCTTCTGTTTTCTAGAGCATGAAAAATGAAAGAAACTGGATAACGGTTACAGGTGCTAAGCAAATTATCTTGTTAGAAAATGTAAAGTAGCCACATATAATTCAGACATTGCACAATTACGGGAGGGCACGAGCGCCGCTGTTAATAGCGACTCTCACACAAACCCATAAACGAGAGATATTAAAGGAAACCAATCACATTAAACAAAATGCCAACATTCGTTTACAAAGCACCAGATGGTTCCACTGAGGTCCTAATGATACAGTCAAAACAAAGTAGATTTAGTTTCGATCACTAGCATATTGAAGCTTTCAGCCTCAGACCAACGTTGGTCTAAATGTTGCAAAGCATTTACCACAGGTGTACAAATCTCACCAGAGGCCGCAAGCAATCAAAAGAACCACATCGTTACACACATTTTAAACTGACTTTACATGTTGCTGCTCAGTTCACTTCCTGTTCCTATCGGTCTGTTTCCACTGAATTCTGCATCCAAATATAAATGTGCCAAAATCAGAACACTTTGAGCCATTTCTAAATTTTTCCCCCATCAACATGCACACAGTTGCAAGTGGTATTAGTAGAGCTTATGTTATGGTTTGGAAGTAAGCAGCAATTTCAGGTTAAACCAATCAGCTTTTCTTTATAGAACTCCATCATATTAAACAGTAAAACAATATCAATTATTTAATATGTTTCAACGCGGCATTAACTGCTCCTTTTCTCTAGGTGCGTTTTAAGGGATGCGAGAGGTTGAGATTTGATTTGACTGTATCTCTTTAACAGAGGGTGTGCTTGATTTAAAAAAAAAATGCCACTTAACAGCAAGTCATGAAAGACATGACGATTTTTTTTATAAACTCGTACACTTACCCTTCACAGTTACTTGTTTGCCTTGTACTATGGAATGCACTGTAGGAATGATTTTCCAGAACATCACAGATTCAAATGACGGCAACACTTCTAAACATACAGCATCTTTATATAAGAAAGTACAGCTTTGTGATTGAAAATGACTGAACAGCCAACCTGTGAGAAGTGCAGTGTTGACACTTACAGACTTGACCCATTTTAAAACAAGTTACTGTGAAAGATAAGTGCAGTCATTTATGTAAGGCATATTTTTAAAGTTGACAGAACTCCTTTGACTCTCCTCCAAAGAGGCTTTTTGTGGATAAATAAGGAATGTCTTTGTCCACTTCCAATTTTTCCATTTCTGTGTCCATTTCCACAAACATATTCCAGAGGAAAGAGCCGGAACATGGCATCCCAGATTACACGGCGGAACCAAAAGATTGTGGAAAGAGTCTCAATGTCCTTGCAGACGTCAACCATAAGCAACCATAGGAGTCTCCTTCACAGGAACTGAAGACAGAGATGGCGCTACATTCAGAGGTTCAGGCAGAGGAGAGCCACATAGAGCAGGGAGAGTACGCTGAGGGACTGTGTGGCCGAGGCACCCCCACCTGACAGAGAGGGTGAAACGAAGGTGTATCCTCATCAACAGCTGGAACCTAAACAACAAGGCTGCACATGACCCCAAGCCCCAAACCGTACCAAGGCACTGTATGTCACTGTGGCTTTTGCAAAATCATATTTTCAAACGTTTCCATCCAACGTTTGCAAATCGTGTTCATAATCAGACAAATTATGAACACGATTTGCAAACTTTGAGTAACGTTATTATCACTGTTATCAACACCTAGATTTTAGCAACTTCAAGACAAAAAGGTTGAAGTGCAGTACAACACAGTACACCTCCCACCAGTCCTCATCCATCAAACGTAAGACCACGTTTGGTGTGTGAAGTGTGATATACCCCATCTGTGTGGGTAATACCTTAAATGCCCCACTATTTGTCAATGCCCAGCACTTGAAATTCCTCACGGCTGAAATTCCCCCGTCTGTGAAATCAAGCTGTCAGGTGGGGTCTGGACTGAAAGATAAGGGATAAGGAAAACCACAGGAGGGGTTTCCTCTTCTCATCAAGATCAATTACAGAAGCTTAAGCTTTTCTATGCAGTCAGCCTGCCTGTCAGTCCATCAGCCAGTGAGAGGATCGAGTCAGTGGGCTATCAAGGCTTTAGTCACGGGCCATCTTAGCTCTCCAATCTAAAGTATGTAACCAGAAGTGGCAGCTCTGCTCTGGCCCATGGGAACCCTCTAGCTGTGACAAATGATAACCTACTGCAGACTCTGAACCTGTAATCCCACTAGCAAATGGCAGGTCAGGAATGAACCAGAGTGTCTTTCCCCACAGGACTATGGATTTTAAATGTCATCAGATGACTTCCCCCCCCCCCCCTCTGAGTGAAACTAAACCTGGGTGATGATGGCAGAGTATTTTTCATGGGCGATTATTCTCATGGAATAACAGTAATTTAATCTAAAAGATAACAATTCAAAAGGAAAGGAAATGTTTTTTTTTTCTTCTTTCGGGGGTTTTATGCTAGATACTTTCTTTCATTTAAACACACTCAGAACAAAGACACGTGCTTACAGAATTTAACATCAGAGCCAACAATAGGAACCTAAATCTCACTTTAATCAACTCAAAATAACTCTATTACCTGTGACCTGGATTTTGGTCATAGCCCCATCTCCTCCCTCTGTGTGTGCCCGGACCTCCACCACGTAGTTCCCATTTGCAGGTAGGGGAAGATCAATGGACCGCTTAATGGTGGTGTACAGAGTGCCTGTGGATTGGCCCTCCTGCCTGTATAGTATCTGGGTATGCACATATATATAGTCTCTATTAGTAGAGAAGGAGAACGTTTTCAGCAGCTACTGTTTTATTTCAGAGATATTGAAGTGTACTCACTCGGTACCCATCTATTGATGACTCATTAGCCATCGGTTCCACTTGTTCCCAGGCAATATTTACCGACTGACCCTTCAGTTTTTTACTTATTATTCTGGGGGCTCGATCTGGTGCTGGTAAAGTCAAAACAAAGCAATCATTAATACGGTTATTTTTTTTAAATGACTCAAAGCTTGTCTGCAGAATGCACTGCTCTCAGCAGTTCCCTGCTAGTTAATGATAAACTACTATAAAGCACAACATACGGGGTTTCTTAGTCAGGACCCGGAAGTGGTGGCTGGCTGGCCCGTATCCTGCAGAGTTATAGCCTCGAATTTCAATAATGTAGTCTGTGTAAGGTGTCAGGTTTTCTAGTTTAGTGTGGTTCTCCCTGCTCGTCACCACAACCTTCAGGGCCTCTCCTTCATTTTCACCAGCCTTCCAGTACTTCACCTGGGAAACACGGAGACAGGGGTGAGATCGCAGTGATCCAGCTTGTTTTTGAAGCACTCTGTACAAGTGAAAACCTCATAAAATTTAAGGAACAATTTAACATTTTGGAGACATGCTGTTATCCACTTTCTGGTGTAAGTTGGCAGATAAGACTCATCCAACTTTTGTATCTGCCTATTAAATGTAAACCCAACACCAGTTTAGCTTAGCACTCTGGAAAAAGCTACTTAATTAGCACCCGGCTACTGCCTTGTCTAAGCTTTCACCAGAAAGTACAAAGATGTTGTTCTCAAAATGTGGAAACAGTGCACCAAGTTAGATACAAGCTTAAAATATGGAAACCAACAGGTATAAAAGTGTAAGAATTACCAAGAATGGTAATTAGAGTCGTTTAGAGTACGTTTGAGTAAACAAATCATAAAGAAAGGTGTTTCTAAATACTGTTTGAGCCAGCACAGTAGATGAACTCTACTATCATCAAGCCTCGTTAAAATTTCAACTGACCTGGTATCCATCTACATCGCTGCTTGAGAGTGGCATCCACGACACAGTAGCAATTGTAGCAGAGAGAGCTCTGGCTTCAACAACTCCAGGAGCTTCAGATGGAGCTAAAAAAGAAGCCCAGTACAGACAGATTACAGTATGAGAACCATTTTTAGGAACCCGACCATAATGGTAATTTAAAAAAAAAAAATTAAACACAAAACAATCCAAAATTGTAAATGTTTAGTTTGGCATACACAGACTCATTACACTAACCATAAGCTTGTATTTCTTCGTGTGTCTATTGGCTTCTTTTGCCTTTTGTTCTCTCAGTGGCGCTTCAGCATAATGTTAGCATTGGAATTACATTCTGGTGAACACGTGACGTCACGGACATTTCTCTTGATCCACATTCCTTTAGTGGACCATCAGACAACTTATGGAACAGTTAAACACTGTGTTCAGTCTTTTCCTTGCCAGGAAACTGTCCTCAAATGTGAAATTGTCATGCTGTCCCCATGTTGTAAACAGTGGCGCGCACACAAACGTGGTTTGCATGCGTGCACATCTAGCACGCACACAAATACGGTCACAGGTTTGCCTGGAGAGGGGCTCACTTTGAAGCCAGAACCGTAAAATCATAGACCCTCACAAGGCAAGCATTCCCTGATTGCGTTACCATGGGAGCAGGAGAATCTCTGTAACCCATAATGTCTGAGCTTCTAGTGGTTATCTCAACTGTCTGTCAGTGGAAGCTAATAACTAGGCTAAATGCTTTGCATCCTTGGGTGATTTATCAGCTTTCTGCTTCATGCGACGTAGATCATTATAATCCCCCCAACAAGGAACGAGAGAGCGAGGGAAGGCAGGATGATGGGTTCACTTTCACAGGGTATTAATACTTCTCATTATCATACATGAGAACTAATATTAAATGGATCCTACTTCATATAACCATGGTAATGAGTAGCTGAAACTGGCTGAACAAGCAGAGCGTTGGCTTGCAGCGCTGAGCAATCCCTCATTCTCTGACACTAATAAAACAGAACCAGGTTGATCTGTGATGTTGTTCCGAGATCACTTCAGCACATTTTCCCTATTACAGTCGAGAGCGCTGAGAGCTGTGAATCTTTTATGTGCTCACCGTCCTGCGCAGAATAGATGATGGCCGTTAGGCTGTAGGGTCCTTCTCCCTGGTTGTTGAATGCTTTAACTTTGACTTGAAACTCCGTCATAGGAGGGATGTTGGAGACTTTGTGAACATAGCGCTTGGCCTGGGGATCAGCTACTGCCACCCTTTTCCACTCTTGTTCATCTTGGGGTTTGAAGGCCACAATGTAGCCAAAATTGGGCCCGTAGTAGTACTCTGGTGGTACAGGCTGTTGACAAAATAAATAAATACACTTTGAAAAATGTCATTTGGCAAAAGTTTTATTTAACACACATCATGCACGAGTCACTTACGTGTGTGCTTTATACCAAAGTGGAAAAAGCATAACTTAAAAAGCCAATTACATTAATCAGATGATATTTAAATACAGTCCAATACAGTAACTGCACTGTGTAAGATATCTGTATACAGCAGCGACACTTATGGTTCATCCTTCTCTATCATCACACCTCATTTCCCTTGTGGACACCGTGTCTTCATCACACATGTACAGAAAGATAAACACATGGTCTCATCCTCCAGCTGCTCTGGAATTGAACGGTCATGCTGCAGCCAAGCAAAATGCAATTTAGCCACAGCTAATTTATCAGCGGCTGCAGCAGAGAAGCAACACACACCGTGAGTTAGTTCAGTCGCTGATTTTTTTTTTGTTTGATAGCGATCATTTTATCATTCAGGCCTTCTATACTGCATGTTCTCTGCTATGTTCTTTTTCTGATTACTCTGCTGATAATGCCTGCTTGTTTTACAAAGCAGCTGGAAACCCATCACTGGGTTCCACGAACTGCCAATTAAAAACTTGTTTTTGTTTTATTTGCACTCTGCACTACATGTCTTAAGTGTAAGTGGGCTTTTTTTTTTTTTCTGCTGGATTTCGTTTGAAGAACTGAAGAAGCCTTTCTGATGAGAGGTGAAACATCTCTAGAAACCTAAAAAAGAAATCCAGTTGCCTTCAACTCAAGCACTTAAGACTACCATGGCCTGGATAACTGTGATCTCACACAGACATCTGCACTACCTGGCTTGCCACTCTCTTTAAATCTAAATATATGCAATAAAATTGAAGTCATTGTGTTACAATTGAACTAAAATCTAAATATCTTTTGGCAAGTTTTCATGTAAACATATAACCTATCTTCCCACTTTGCCCAGTGGAAAGTCCCAACCTACCTTCCATGTGATGGTCAGTTCTCTGCTAGCCCCTCCACCCCCGCCAACATCTGAGGGCGCCACCACAGGAACTACAATGAGACAGCAACAGCAAAACTCTGAGCCCACATGCTATGAATCCACACAAACACAGCCAAACCACACAGGCTGTAACCTAGCCCCGGCAATGTTGCTCTAACATCCTTCCTCTTCAAATACAGTATCTATGTCTTCTCCCGTGCCAAACGCAACACCTAAATGTCCATGTGGGAACTTTGCCATTCAGGGAGACAGAGAGGGACAAGTTCTCTTGTTTGCCTTAAGCCTAGTAACTCACTATCAACTTGTGATTATTTTTTTAAGAGAGGTTACCGTAGGTCTGTGATTCCCATTTTATAATTGAATTTCAGTATACAGTTTCACCAAAGTGCTCATTTGCAGAGGTTAGTGTGGTAAGTTTCCTGCTCTAGGAAGTGCAGCATGATGGGATTTGTGCTGACTCATTTCTGCAGTGATATTTAACATAAGTAAACAGTGCAATAATAGAATGATGATGAATAAATAACAGGACGGAAAGCTGGACTGTGGCACCACATCTCTTTTCCTTCTACTTCTTGACTTACTCTGATTCTGTATTCCAGCTTATGTGTAGTTTGCAAAGTAAAAACACAGTCTTACCTGCTTCCAGAGTTCTGACTTTAGGTGACAGCTCGCTTGGCTCTCCTGTCCCCAGAGTGTTGGTAGCGATGACCCTGAACTCGTATTCTGTCCAGGGATTCAACTTCACCACTGTGGCCATCTCTGCATTCCCCTCTACATCAACAGGAGCTATAGAGAGAGACATGCTCATTTTAGTGCCATAGCACTGTATGTTTGAACATTACACACCACCGGTTGTGCTGTACCACAACTTAATGAAAACGTCCTTAAAACAAACATGCAGTTCTATTTTTGGAACCCATCCTATATTTTAAGTCGCTGAGGCATAACTAAATTATATTCAAGCCATCTTTAAGAGACATTAACCACCTCGCAGGCCTGCAGTATCACTGTGCGGCGCGACCACAAATATTACAACACCAGAGCCAGCTCAGCATTATGGTAGCAATGTTTATTTCACCAACGAGCATGCTGGAGTTCTTACATGTGGTGGCATTGTTCCAGACATCTTTTGAGAACTGGTCCCTGTACTGGATGGTGTATTTGGAGATCGGACTGTGGTTGTACGCGCCACGGCTCCACTGCAATGTTACACTCTTGTCAGTTTTTTCTATTATTCGCACCCCACCTGGGGCACCAGGAGGACCTGGGTGAAGAGAAGAATAACAGAAAAGCTTAAAGTATTGTTGGATGGGAGAAGAGCACAGACGTGGCTGCAGGTATCTGTAGAGGAAAGCGATGCTGACGACTAGCTTCTGGTTCACAAATTTTAATCCCCACAAATAGCCACTTTGAGTTTTCCCTCAAGCGGACAATGAATATCCTACTTGCAAACTAAAAACAGAAAGAAAGAGAATATAATGTTACAAAAACACAGGGGGGGATTTTCAGCTTAAGTTCTGAGCTGTTTAAAAACTTTATACTTTAAAATCATTCTCAAACTGTCTAGTGTTTGGTGCATATGAAATACTGCATATCAAAACCCTTATACTTCCCCTTTTTTTTTTTAGGGTTTTCTTTAAAAGACATCAGCAAAGAGTGATGGATTAAGGCATTAGAGCTTTAGAGGCCCATTGACATACATGAACTAAAGCTTAAGCAAAAGCTTTACAATCCAGTGTTTCTCTTGGTCCTAATGCTCCTCTTGATTCTTCCTTTGGAACTTAAAAATGGCTTAATAGAAAACCCAGACTGTGTCAGGGTTAGCCTCCCAACCCGCAGAGTCAGAAATCAGCCAGAATTTACTTTTTCCAAATCACGGATGTGAGCTGAGAGAACTAAGGCGATTAGAAAGCCGAAGCTGGACAGGCCTTAAGCTTCCCCTCTCCTCTAAGAGTCAGGAGAGAAGGCTCAGTTGTTACAATTTAATGTAAGGAACGAAACACTGAAGACCATTTTGTGCTGAGAGTAGTAGTATCCAAAAACAAAGTTCAACAAAGTTTTTAACTACTTCTCTACACTTTTCCTGTTCCGCAGATATTTGCGTTAACACAGCCACATTTCAGCACCCTTCCAAGACTGTAACTTTACTCTATCTACACACACACATACAATCATATGTAAACACCTCTGCGTCCTATCTTAAATCCCAGCTAATAACAGGCTACAGGTGCAGAGCTGTGTTTTGAGCTTGGACACTCTCCTCAAGCAGCTCTGCTTCCTCATCTGCCGTGATAAATGGCTGTCTTTCATCTCTCCCTCGTTCTGCCCCAGGCTGCTGGCATTTGGCACTCCATTAGGAGCGGCCCCAGACCTGCGCTTTGGTTACACTCTGGGAAACGTCACAGTCAGCCGCTGTGCGTTCACCTGGCCATCTGTCAGCACCTGCTCTGAAAGCAACAGCAGCAGCAGCACACCCAGGACACAACAGGCATCACTGGCAACCAATTCACTGCTAGAATTCCTATCTAAAAAAGATCCTTTGTCCTCCAGCACTGGACCTGTTTCAGGAGCTGAGGAAAGCACTACAAGACAAGCTCTCAGTCGTCAGGAAGAAGAAGGTGAAAACAAAGCGGTGAGTCAGCTGAAATACAGTAAAGTAAAGAAGACACGGAGACCTCAAAAATGGTGGCAGTGTTTGCTTTGTGTGTGTTTATATCTATGTGAGGTTGGAAGAACAAGTATAGAAATCAGCAGCTCTCCTTAGTGAAATGCTGTGCTGAGGGATTGAAATCAATGATTCATTATATACTCATCACGAGGCATTACACTTGAAATAAAAACAGGTCAGAGCTGGCACTATACTAAACATCTTACTGACACCGATTGCTTTTCAGGTCAAACTATTACTTTGTCTATGCATCCATAGCAACAGCTTTTTAATCAGAGCTCACAACAAGCACAAACTTTCCCATAAAATACATTTTTTCCCCCATGTCCTTCGACTGGGTGGACATACTGTAGCAGTTTTTGGATAAATATGACCTGCAGTGCGCTGCCATACAGCCAAACAATGCCATCTTGAGGCAAAGGCACCAGCATTCATATGCGAGCGTAGCATTTTGCACAATAATAAAAATGCTAATGCCACGTGGCATCTTACTAAGTTAGTCTGACCTTTTCTGGGCCGAACCAGTAGATGCTTAAGTGTTCTCAGTGTGCCTCTGTCTTATGCTTGAGGACACAAGTCATTTCCTTCCACAGCTTTTTCCAACGCTTTCTCCCTCACTTTTGTTAGCATGGAGGTCTGTATAATTAAGGCAGCTACAATTTTGACTGTTACTTTTTCCTGTAACACTAAAGTAGCTTATTAAGAGTTTAATACTCAAAAACATGAACTAATCTTCTGCTGTTTGACTTTAGGTAACATGTTTAAATGTAACTTAATCCTGATTAGTGCATGGAAGTACACGAGGCCCACAGGCTTTAAGATGATGAGAAGTACACAGACAAAAACACAAAATACATAAATCTAATGTGAAATAACAAACACTCAGTCTTTCATAGATACTAGTGTGTTTTTTTAGTTATGACTCCTAACTCACCCCTGACAACCAGGTGGGCAGAGGCAGTGACATTGTCAACAGGGGTCTGCGCGGTGCAGGTGTACTGTCCAGCATGTTTCAGCTGAACATTGGTGATGAGCAGCTCACCATTCGAGCTTCCATTCTAATCAAAAGAGCACAAGAGACAAGTTAAAAAAAAAGCAATACATTATGCATCGGCCCAAGAAACATCATAAAATTAGTCAAGTAACTGAAGTCATCAAGGTGAATTAGAAAAGTTCAACAACGCCTCTTTTTGCATCCAAAAATGTCACTGCCGCACAGTGAACAGTCAAACAGTCTTACTGTAAAACAAAATTCGACTTTAAGAATACATCAAACCTGCAGCTCAGACTCAAACTGGCTCTGCTAATACCACACAAACAGTATTAAATGGAACTGAACCCCACTTTTATGAGGGGAAAATTATCCCTGCATGCAAAAATTGGATGCCATCAATCACAGTCATAATATAGTGTTTGCCTAGCAGGCAGAGTGACAAATGAGAAAAGCTAACCACTAGCTTATGGTTAGTGCTGAGAGAGAGAGAGAGAGAGAGAGAGAGTAGGTCATGTCAACAATAATGGATGTTAGCAGAAATCACCATTAAACTGATATACTGTGCTCTATTCCACTCGGGGAAGGGATGCAAAATGGATTTTACAGTCATATTCATTTATATCAGGCTGTACTTTTCCATATCAGGTATTCCAAATAGTGAATCAACCTGACCTCAAATATGCTTAGCATGTGCATGAACTCCTGGTCAAGGGGATTTTTTTTGAAGTTGGGCCCAAATAATTGTAGCTAAACCTGAGTTATTCATGCTCATTACTCTAAAAAAATGAATTAAACAATATGACGTCTCACTGTGGTGCGTTCATAATGTTGGCTGTCCTTGTGTAGGTCAATGACGCGGCCATCTAGGGACCAGATGAAGGTGATGTCCAGAGACTGATCGTGTGATGCTGCGCACTGCATCCAGGCATTCTCTCCCACCTTAACGTCAACGTTAGATGGTGCCAAGGTGATCTTTGTAGCGTCTGTGGGAAAGACAGGAGTGTGAATAGGTCTCAGTGCGGAATTATTTAACTTATAGGATATTTGATTAAATAATAGTGGACAAAAAAAAAAGGGCAAATTACTTATATGTCAAATAGGCTTAGGTGGTTTTAAATATGATGAAATGAAGAGTATGTGGTTGTGGTGTAAAATAGATAGAACTCTGAAATATGAAAAATATCCAGAAGAGGGCAGAAAAGAGCTGCACATCCATACCACCCCGGCTCAAGTGTAAAAAACTAAAACGCGTGACAGCTGTGACTGCATGTCTAAAGAAAATAAATAACAGGGAAAACAAAGCTAACATCAGTCTGTGGGAATTTTCTTTTTCATTCTTTCATACAGTCTCAACTTGTTCTCCTTTTTAGCTGAGCAGTGAGTGGTGTAAGTTGATGTCTCATCACATTGAATCTAAAGCATCCCCCACATGCCATTGCCCTTGAGTAATGACTGGTAATGACTGAATGTCATGTATACTATCAGTCCACAAAGAGGGTCATAACTCAACAATAGCAGACATCTGGAGGTCGCAACTGCTTGGTGGGGCTGAGAGTGGCAGGAATGATTGCCAGCTAAGGTCGACATCAGTCAAAGCAGTACCAACTGTCCTAGAAACATCAGCGACATAAAGAGAGCTACTAAACATTGTTCTTTAGCTGGAACTTGCCTGTAACTGACAGATAGCCGGTGCTATTGGCTTTGCCCCGATCATTCTCCGCAAAGCAGGTGTATCTGCCTTCGTCTTCTCGTCTTACATTGAGGATCTCCAGGCTTCCGTCCTCCCAGATGAACACCCTGAGGAGAAACCAGAAATAATACTTTACACACTGAAGAAAAGGCCAATGCAGTATAAAGCATTCAGTAAAATATTAAGGTCAATAGCCCAGTGTGTATTCCAGGGATATGTGGATTATGAAAAATGATGAAAGCAGCCTGAATGTGTGCCAGTTCCTTAATGGATACTGAGTTGGAAAAAAGCGGGAGAACTTTAAACTACATTAACTTGTAGTAACAGCAAGGCAGAGACGCTTGATTCATTTTTTTCTGCACATTTCATATTCATGCATGTGAAATAGTCTGCCAGCTGCCACATTGCCAGTCCACACCCACCCAGAGTTATTAGGGTGCATATGCTGCATGGTAACTTGCCTGCTGCGCCTCCTCTAAGTGAGTCCCACTATGAGGTATTTAGGGTGGGGGGAAAAGTTGGGGGGTCTCAGAGCTTACAGATTAGGCTTGTTTTGCCAGTGAGGAGCACAACACAGGGGTTTACACACCCGGCTGCTCACACTAATCTTGAGAATGAGCTTAATGTTAGCCACTGATGACAGCAAAGCTGCGCTCAGCAGTCACTGACAAACAACAACAACATTAAAGAATTTTCTGCATAGAGATCTAGAGATTATTTAGATCCCCAAAATCATGACACTGTACTCGTTTTACAACTAAGTCCCTTTCAGCACCCAGTGACATTGCATTCCCAAATACTTTTCCTTGTATAAATGCAACCCAGATGTGTCACACAGTCACGGAAAATGGTTTATGGTTGATGAATACCGGAATTAAAACAACAAAGGAAAACTCTTGGATGGTAAACCAGCCTTTGAGAATGAATAAAAATCTATAACATATTCACTGATTCGAGGCAGACAGAAGGAGACTGTTCACCTGGTAGAGTTGGAAAGCAGCTCGGTGTCTTTGCTCCAGTAAAAGGCAGGCTTTGGGGCCGCTTTGGGTCGACATTCAATCACCACTCGGCCGTTTTTGGCTGCCAGCACTCTTTTCACTGGGTTGTGTTCAAATGTGGGAGCGCAGGCTGAGGAGTGACAGTATTGATTATTCATCTCAAACATAGTCGAATGCAGATTAAATGTGGGAATTCACGCCATTGTCACACTTTCCTAAAACATGCAGTTTACAGAGCTATCATATTGTGCATGCAATTTCAAATGGTAGACATTTTTAATTTTTATTCAGATGGGTAAACACTGATTTTTTTTTCTTTTTTTGTCTAAACACATTCCCCGTCCATCCATCTTTCACTTATCCAATTCAGGGTCGCCATAGGGCGAGAGGCAGGTTACACCCTGGACAGGTCGCCAGTCTGTCGCAGGGCTATCACAGACAGATAGACAACCATTCACACTCACATTCCCTATGGGCAATCTAGAATGACCAATTAACCTAACCCCACTAACACACTCCCCATGTTATTAGTTAGCTTGAAACGTGACACAGCCATGTGTGCTGTAATGGTCGTTTGACTCACCAAAGACACGCAACTCTGCATTGGCATAAATGACTCCATGGTGATTTTCTGCTATGCACTGGTACATCCCTGAATCATCAAATGTCAAGCTGCTGAATCTCATCTCTTTCCTGTCAACCTGTGTAAAGTAGAGTGTAAAGTGTAAAGTAAAAACAAAATAAATCGTCTATTTTTTCCATAGAGTTCAAGTTCTACTACAAAGCAAGTGATGATGGTTGGCATGCATTAAAAGTACAGATGACGGCCACTGCGGCTCATCTGACTGGGAGAGGATTTCATTAATGCATAATGATATATTCAACAACCTCCCCCACTTTTCTGTCACTAGCTGTTGCTCTCTAGAGCATTTTTTGAGCCTGATGACAGTTGTTTCTATGGAGAGTTACACAACACTTGCTGGCACCTGCTCAAAAACAAAAGGTGCTTTTTATTGAACTCTCATGACGCCGTGTGTACCCACAGTGCCAGCTCCCTGTCTACTGCTGTGCCACTGTAACAACCCCCGGCTGCATACCGAACAGAAAAGAGATTCAGACAGCTACTAAGAGGACTCGGAGCATTTTACAGTTATAGCTAATTTGTGCGGTTACAAGACAATAACGAGCTTTATGAGTCTGAATAGTACCGGTTCTCCATTTTTCAGCCAGCGGATGTGTGGTTTAGGTTTGCCACTGGCTTTGCAGGACAGAGTGTAGTCGCTACCAAGGTCTTTCTCTGTGCTCCTGATATGTTCCACCCACTCAGGGAAAGCTGCAAATGAGGAAATTTAGTTAAAGGGTTGGAGAAAAAAACAAAGCTTTGTGGATACATATATGGGTAGATACTTGATACATTAAAGTGGGTGCTAGATTTAAAATCTAATCCTACAATCTAATCAGTGCTGATGAGTTTATCCCACCAAGAACACCTCGCAGAGAATTTTGTAAAACTTATATTTACTGCATGTGTGTAGCCACTGCGTTATGAATTAAGATAAGAAAAATTACCTTCTACAAACACACTTGCAGTGTGGTGGTCTTTTCCTTTCGAGTTTATTGCTTCACACCTATAGGTGCCACTATCTTCAAATTGCACATTGTACAGATGCAGCTGAGCTCCTGTCATCCGCACCTCGTGGTTTGACGGCAGGTGTCCGTCCAGCCTTTTCCAGCGAATCTCAGGGACAGGACTGAAAAGGACACACCGAGAAAAACAATGCAGGAGCCAGGCCTCAAGTTGTAAAGCCTACTGTATGCCTCACTGCACTTCAAGCTATCATTCTGAAACATGGGTTATAAATCATGTAGCCCAGTGAACAGGCAGTGGCTTAAAGAGAGTTTGCTAACTGGTGAGGTGTTGACAGACTGATGTGTTGTGATCTGATTTCATTAAAGACTGAGCAGAACAGCCTCTGAAACTGAATTCATATTCACTTAAATTCTCGTTTGAGAGCCATTTCAGTACATGTGACCCGTAGAAGACTGGCTAGTATGAGATTGTCACAAAAACCCTTGATTCCAGCAAATAGAGTTTACCCAGATTCTCTCACACTTACTTCCCCAAAGCAAAGCACTCCAGGGTGATATTCTGCCCCACCAAAGCAGTGGTGTCAGGGAACTTGACTCTGAGGTCGGCCGGGTATTTCCTGATAGGACCTGAAAGAGCAACAAGTTATGACATCGATGGATGGATGCTCAACCCCGTTTCTAGCTGCTGACAAAACAAGTACTTTAAAAATAATTTGTTTGCTTTCAAGGTTTTCTTAGAAAATCCTGACTTTTGCCATATTTACGATATAAGGCATATATATGGAAATATTATATCTCACATTAAAGATTAGGTTATTTCTCTCCTTATATTTTATACAATTTGTCATTGTTTAGGGGAAATGGGTTTGTTGGATTTTCTGTTTCCAGTAGTCGGTTTCTTTACTTAAAAAAAATGCCCTGAATTTCTGAACATCTTAACCACTCTGCTGTTTCTGCACTAACTGAGTTACCTCGGATTAGTTCCTGTATCGTAGCAAATAGCAATCAGGTGGGTCCATTAAGCAATCACAAGATATGAGCAACAATTATACAGTTGCTGACTGACAAACTCAAATGGGACGCAGCAAAACCTGGATAAAATTTTAAAATGCCAAAATAGTATATTCACGACATTAAAGGTAGCAGGTTTCTATAAAATGTAATAAAAGGTTTATTCAGGCCCCTGAGATTCAATTCAATTCAGTTCAGTTTTATTTACACAGCACCAAATCACAACAACAGTCACCTTAAGGCGCTAAGAATGACTAATGTTTCCTTTCTTAAACGCATTACCAGAGTATTCTGATAATATATTCACATGACTGCATGCGACTTCCTAATGTATAAAATTCTGTATAAACATTCATAAAACCTGGACAAATACACACACAAACACAAACACACACACAGACATGACAAAACTAGATAGGGGTAAATACTGCAACATCATGCCCAGAAGACATGGCATAATAAATGTATGCATGAGAGAGCCCAAACAACTGTTCAGCGCTGTCCCCAGCCCCTTTGATGGAACAAATCCTTCTAGCTCGTGTTCTGCTATTCAGCACATATTTGCCACAGGTAAAACCAGCTCAAAGTTTGATGACGATGAAAGTAAACATCTAATGGAATCTGGGAAATCCCTCAAGGAAAATGTTAAAGTCGCCTCATTTTGTATTTGAACCTCTTACAATAGGCTCTTCAGATAAATACAGCCTAAATAAATAAGTGCAAGTACATCACTTTAGTTTTCTTCCCCTCATTTTGGCACTGTTTATGTTCCTGCACATCCTTTGCAGCCAGCTGGCTCCGTCTCAAAACAAGCATCGTGTGTCAGTCTACTGAGCTAAATTAGTTCTGTAAATTAAATTTAAAAAGTTAATACCAGCGATGCGACCTTAATGCATTTAAAACGAGCAACACTGCGATTAAACACAGTGCTTCGGTAGGGACAGGAGGAAGAAAAATGCAGTATCTCAGTCACTTCCTGTCTTCAAGCATCTCTTTAAGACGCCTTAACGCTTGAGGTCTTGCTCTATAATCACTCGTCATTGGAAAAAGAATGTGAGAATTAATATGGGAAACCACTTCTCAGAAACTGTGGCTATTATAGAGACATATTTAATCTCTGTTGGATTCCTCGCTTCTGCTGCCATAATTCCTGTGCATTGCAAACATAAATTTGTATTAAATGCAGTATTTTATTTAATAAACCAACTTACTGTAGATAATGATTGAGCATTCATCACAGTAAAAAGCATGGACAGGTGCAGTGGATGGACAACAGGAAGTAGAAAGTGAGGTACTAACGTTCAGTCAGAGGCACGAGGGGAATGTAGTTGGAGAAGACACTTTTAGAAATAGATGGGCTGGAGGCGATGCAGGAGTAATTTCCTTTATCTAAGGATTCCACCTTAGAGATATAGAGGTTGCCTGTTATCTGGGAGACAAAACGGCGCTTGTCCAGTGGGATGAACGTCGGGAATTCATTGAGGATCCAGCGGAATGACAGCTCAGCTGAACAGAAAGAGGCACAGCAAAAGGCACCTGTCAATCAAGAGTCTGGACACACGCACCGCTTCAGTGAAGGGGGCTGGACGTGAAGGAAGGGCTCCCTGAATAATCTAAATATGTAATAGCGGGTTTCTTTGTTTGTTTGGTTTTTGGTTTTTTTAGGTTAGGTTTTGGATTTTTAGGTTACATGAAAATGTATTTAATGAAACTGCATAAACAACTGTACCAAATATGAAACAAATCAAAACTATTTTTCTTCCTGTCTTTTACATTAATGAGAGAACAAACAGAAATTCAGCATCTAGTGATGGCTGCAGCTGAGATCGTGAAAACAGTGAACCCCAGCTCCATCCCAATCAGACAGTATACAAACTATCAGATTCATTCATCTCAGTTCAAAGCAATGTTATCAACTTTGCCAGTGTTCCATGTGACCACTTTTTAATCAGACGCTAACGCTACAAAAGATTAGAGATCATTATTTTGCAGGAGCATCCAGCAGAAGAAGGCTCAGCTTTCACGTGTTGTACCTGGATAATGCGGTGGGGGGGCGCAGAGCAACACGGCCCCCTGTCCCTCTTTGACGATCACTGTGGACCTCTCTTCCGATGAGAAAAGATCGAGGTCTGAGGGAGGGAGAGGCAAAAATCAGACTCCACTGTCACACGTTTTAAGCATCTCAAATAACTAAGTTCTATAAAACTACACTGACAGTGTGAGTTTTGTATAAAGGTCAACAACTGCTTTTGAATTGAGCTGCAATTTCTAACAGAAAAGCACATCAGCTTTCACAAATTACATTTTCCATACTGAGTTTGATTTGTCCCAGCTGTCCTTGCAATTCCAGTGTGCATAACATGCATGAAAGCACAACAAGGCAGCGCTGTTAAAAGTAGAAGTTGCTTTACGCACAGTTTAAACTGAACACTCACATCCAAACTGGACAGAGGCCTCTCTGCTTACGACCGTGCCGTACATGTTGGTAGCCAAACAGGAGTATTTCCCCACATGTTCACTCTTAATGGGATTGCTGATGACCAAGTTCCCTCCTGCTAAACTGTAGAGGCTGCCCTCTTCATTTAGGTCGATTTCCCTGTTGTTCAGCTTCCATCTGCAAGAAAAATGATCGGGGTCAACATAGAAGCACTTTTTGAAAGCTGTCAGTCTTTTTTTTTTTTGGTTAAATTTGCATTGAGCAACTCAAGCAGATTAGCTGTCTGAAGCACTGCCATGCATTCATTTTACATGGTTTGGTCCTCTCTAATATTTGGCCCTTTGAGACAGGGCAAAGTCTGACCAGTGGCTGCATTAAAGTTGCACTTCTACAGTCAGTATGCACCAAATTTATAAACTGAGAGCTGATCTATTAAAAAAAACCCAAAATATCAATCTCATGTTTCATGGAGAATAGAGTGTACTGTAAAGGAATCCTCTTAAACACTCAATGCCGGCTGTGGTCAAAGCTAATTCTGCACCCTCTGACATCTAATTCTGGGCTCTCTGATAATGCAACTGATTTAGGAGATGTAGAGCAATCTAATTTACATATATTTCCACCTAAATTGAAACAGATCATATAAAACACTTTAAATTCTGAGCTGTAAAATGAGATGTGAGCTTGATTGCATTAAAAAAATGTTTGTTTTTCTAAATTTGCTTGAATATCTCATTTGTTATTAGGGTTTCCTTGGGTGTCCCGTTTTGGCGTTTACATGATCTTAAGAAGGAAGATAAAACAAATGTGTGCTGCAAACAAAATAAATCGTGCCACTCAGCTGAAGGGAAAACAACAATCTCACACACACACACACACAAACACACACGCACGCAGGAAACCTTGGAGGTTAAGAGTTAAGTTAAGATAATATCTTTGTGGCCACACCATTTGATAGCAGAGCCTAAAACAGTCTGCATGTTATGTGCCTCTCACCGCTCACCATCCCTCACAGTGTGTAGTGTATATGTGGAGCATATGTTACTTGTATGTGGCAGGTGGATTGGCTCTAGCCCGGCAGTTCATGGTAATTTTGGCCTCGGGTGACTCCTCGGGGTAGATAGTATCTACCGGCTGCTCCTCAAACACTGGTCCGTAACCTGTGACTTCATCTGCTGACAACAAACAAACAAGAGCAGGGTTAATAACTACAAGCAGTCTTACAGAGAGGTAAACTCAAGTTTTAAGAGCCCACATTTGTCCGTTGTGAGGGCAGTTTGATCAAAAACAACAGAACTGGATTCAGGAATAACACAAAAAAATAGACTGACTAGACTGTGAGACTGCCTCTGCGAGGACCTGTGTCTGTGTCAGCCTGATTTGTGGTTTTCACAGGCACGCACACCTCTAGCGCTTAGACACTGGGTTTAGATAAATCCCAGTTGTAGCTGTAACTAATCTAATTCTTGAATCCACACAAACTCTCTTTCAGGCGCCGATGCAGGGTAATAAGCCTCTGCTTTATTCCAAACCACAAACTCACACTAATTGTGGCAGAGATGTGCTCACTCAGGTGCCAAACCAGAGTGACGCATTTATCAGTTGCTAGTGGATATGATATTGTTCCACACTAATACAAATCCTCCAAGTGGAAATGCCAACTTTACTTAGCGTAATCCAAACCTGTTTCATACTGCATGTGTCATCACGCTGTGGAGCAACAGCACAGGAAATATCAGAGAACGTTCTCCTTGATGAAAATGCTTTTCTTGGTACAAGCTTCCTTTTACAGCATCGTAAGGCACACGTAATTAGCCCCAATTACTCATTAAAACAGACAGACATCATGAGCAAAGGCATGAATAAGACATAAACACAATGCCAGGCTATGAATAGGCAATGAGGCAAATGTTCCCAAATGCTGATTATTCTCTCAGATCAAGAGTGTGTGTAGGTGACTGCGGGAATACAAATGCGTATGCGCGCGCACACGTGTGTTATTCCCTTGCGTCTCCGAGTTCTAAGAGAGCACAGCTGACACCTCAATGGGGAGAAGCCTGCTCTTTCAGACAGCAATATCCTGCTTCTCTTCGATCCAGGCCAGTACTTAGACATTCGCTCACTCTCAAAATGTCATATCGACAGACTTAGCAACCTTTAGTAACCTGAACAAAAGACGGTTATATTTATAATATCCCTCCACCTGAAAGTGCATGACAAAAGCAGTCAGATATATTTGTGTATATCTGACAAATAAAATATAACCAGCAGTCAAGCATGTGATTGCTGGCTGTTTCTGTCAAGTAATATCCCAAAATTTATGGTGCAGTTTAACACTAGTAAATTAGATGCATATTTATCTGCCTAGACTGTCACGGCCAAAAAAAAAAAAAAATCCTAACCAGTAGGAAGGCGGAATTATAACCACATTTGCAAGTTAGCTATACCGTGTACAGCCAACCAGAAGGCAACAATTAAGACGTTAGGAGAGAGGATCATCTCCCACTCACACACCACAGCAGCCAACCATGTGTAAATGCTTGACATTGATGTAAATCCCAAGGTCTCTGAATTACTGCCGGCTGAGAGAAAAATTAAACATATAATAAATGGGCCATTGTGAGGCTGATGTAAGGAAACCAAGTGAGAATCTATGTTTTGGGAACAAGAGAGAGAAAAAAGAAATAAAAGAGACTGAAATTCGAAAGAAACAGACTCGCAGGGATCAGCAGTGTAAAGAGGAAATAGTGGCCCTTTTCTGTTGCTGGGCTTATGTTATCCTGCATCAGTGTCAGATAAATGTTGTACATGGAAAAAATGAACTGTAAACGTGAGGGAGGAAGGGAGTCACGGAGGCTGCACTGCAGTGCTGAAATAGCTGCTGAAGTGTAACTCAGAGATGAGCACTGGTGCCATTCCTATGCTTTTCCTGTAATGTGGGATGTGGCAGATGGTGGAAGGGGGTGTTAAAACAGGCCACACAAGACCTACAGCCTGGAGACACACACAGGCCTCTTATATTCTCCCTGCCTTGTTTCATTTTCCGTGTCTCAAACTCTCCCAGGCTCGCCTCTGTCCTTCCTCCACCTCTCTAACCTAAATCCTACTGTCGCCTTTTTGTTTTTTGCTTTTCTTTGATTTCCTTCCACAGCTACTTCAAAGATCTCTTAGCTTTCTAGTTTTTAGCCCTGCTGAAAGCATGTCTTTTGGTCAGTTCATCACTTTGCTTCATTCTCTACCATCTCACCAACTACTAAACCTGTACAGAAATGACTGCTCCCCAGACAGTATAACCCACTGAACTTAAAATCTAGGGTAGCGCTACACTCAGACTGTTTTTGTTTTTAGCGATATCAAGATAGTGATATCTTGATAATTACTGATGGTGGTTTGGTAATCACTTGACTTTTCATTTAGCCCAAATAGGACTTTTCATTTCATCTAGTAATCTATGGTTTTCTAGAGGATGAAGACTATCACTATAACAGGTAAGATTTGTGGTTCTGAATAAAATATTGGACAGTCTGCCATTAAATGTGTCTTGCCAATTATGATGCATCTTGATAACTTTGATGACCAATTAATTCTTCATCAAGTGCCATTAAAGTAGTTTAATACATGCAAAAACAACCCCACCTGTAGAATAGAGACATTATACCTGCTGTCACCACTCACAAACATGGCTGAAATCGTCACTCTCTCTTTTGCAGCCTACCACTCTTACTTCCCATAAACTCTTTGCACCCTCAATCCAAACAAGCCTGAAATGTGATGTCCAAAACAAACCCGTTCTCCATCCAACACTCGCTAGTTGTTCGGTTGCATTTCTTTCCTAATCTGTATCTCTCACAGGTTCTCTTCTTTCCCTACATAAAACCCTTTCTGTTCCCGTTTTGGCACTACTTGACAGTGGATGTACTGAGCTGCTCTGTTTAACTGGCAAGTAATTATTTACACAATGGTCAACTGAGTGATCCCACCTCCTACTTACACACACACACGCACACACACACGCACACGCACACGCACGCACACACACACACACACACACACACACACACACACACACACACACACACACACACACACACACACA
>JAVDPK010002887.1:267212-297335 GCA_034780415.1 Cichlasoma orientale | reverse complement strand
TATTATTGTATATACTAGGTCATCACATCCGTGTCAGTTGAGTCTGTCAACTAGGTTGCCTGTAGGGATTTTTAAGTTCCAGTAGGTGTCAGTATTCAGTGACACAGTATCGACACAGTATCAATACAGTTTTGCAATGTGTCGAAACGCTTCATGACGCCTCATCTACCCATCACTAGGGTAAGGGTACTTCAAAAAGTGTTGACTCTTGAGACGCATGGTAGGGCTTCATTAAATGGGGCAATTTTCATGCTCACTGAACAAAATGCATACAATGCAAAGTGGGTGGCTAAATGCAAAGAGACAGGGGGAAATATGTCTGGAAAACAACTTTTCGAGCACATGTGATAAACTTTGGGTGTCATATAAAGGCAAAGTTGGACTGACGTAAATGGAAAGAAATAACGTGTTTATTTTTATACCGCATCTTTCTGATAGATTGCGTGGTCGGCAGGGCTCAGCTGGATACAGTCTTTGTATGACAGCACCAATAACTTCAACGGTATGGGTGTTTGGAATTCAAAGCAGACGCCGTAGCAGGCATACACAATTGAGTTTTAACATACATAAATATTGTTATATAACAAGAACAGAAAGTTGGGTCGCACTGTAATGTAAACAGGCCTGCAACTGATACCTTTTCTTAATTAGTCTTAAGTAAAGAAATGCTTCTCCCAGTTCTTCTTAACATATCCAGATTGTTTTATGATTATAAATATTCCAAATGATAAAAATGGGGGACCCAGTGGCGCAATAGGCACAACAGCTAACATGTCCTTTTTAACCAGTTAAGGCTGCATCGTTCTTTCAAGTCACTCCGCTGGTTTCTGTGAAAACAACAGGCAAACCAGAAGAATGATGTACTCACAGTGTGAGTGGCTTTTTAATGTGACACAAAGTGAATTAAGATTACGTCTTGTATCAGGAGCCAAAACGAGTCTTTCTAAAAACAGAACAGTGAAACCAATACTTGTGATGGTAACAGAGATATTTACACCAGCGGCATTGGTGAAAGTGGGGGGGTACCAATTTAGTAGCATCTCTAATAATAATCCTGGCTTTTACTCACATACACCAACATACTTACAACAACGCCGAGACCAAGAGGAGCCAAACCAGTAGCAGCAAAATGAGTATTCTTTTTGCCTTATGGCAATCTTAGCCATAAGATATGAGCATTTTTTCTGGAGTGGAAAAATAAGTCTGACACGTTAGCAAACAAGGTCATAGCACAGAACACAGGTCCCATGTTTATGTTGCCAACTGTTCTGTCAGCTTGAAACTGCTTCTCTAGCTTTCCCTCCCTCAGAGTAGAAAGGGTCAGAGAGAAACAACTACAATCTCTTTTTTTGCCACAGCAGTAGACTAGGAAAGTGGACCGTTTCCAAGGAGAATTATAACTACATCAAAGCGTTAACGCGACTCACAGAAAACAGCATCACCAGATTACTCCTCCTTTCTCTATTCACAGAGACGTCTCACTTTTAGGCTATTCTGTGTTCATTATTCACATCTGCTAAGAAGACTCTGTGAACAAGCTGCAGGTGAGATCTGAGCAGAGGAGTTCTGAAGTGGGGCTATTAGCAGAGACCGTTGTAATGAGTGTGCGATGGCTGTAATCTTTACCTTGTGTTGCACAAGTGCGACACGAAGAGGTTTGACACAAAGTCAGCTCACAGAGTCCTCCACTTAATTTCTGCATTTTTCTTCAGGTTTGACAGAAACACCCAGACACTCAAAAGTGCAGGTTTGCTGGAGAGTCCAGTGTTCCCTCACATCAATACTTAAGTGGACCTTTTCACAACCAGCAAAGATTATGAAATGTCAGACAGAAATATACCTTTCAAGCACACAAGGGCAAAAATGACTATTGAGGTTCAATGTAAGTCAGTGACCAATGCAGGTGAAGGAAGGTGCTTATTACTGCAAAAGATAAAGCGATGCCTTTGTGGATGTGTGTGTGGAACACCAGCCAGTGGCTGATATTTATAAATCTATTCACACTCATCACAATGCTCGGAGCAATGCCAGGGAAACAGAAACCAGCAGGGGCTCAATCAGTGTTTGCTAGACCAGCTTTGGTGAAACAGAGTCAAAGACAGTGGATCAACCTCACAGTGGAGTCGCTGCTCATACCTTAGTATGACTCCTATAATCCACTCACACCAAAATAAGGATGATTACAGTGGAACTCGTTCTTCCTGTGCTCCTATTAGTGTTTCTTTTTTTTACTATTTACCATTTACTGATCTGATCCAAAGAAAGTCCCTCTGAATTGCCCCCCCCCCCCCCACACACACACACACTTTCTGACAAAACAGACTTTTTTCAAGCTCACTCATTACAGTTTAAAAAGTGGCAACAATTCCTTTGGTCATTTGTGTCCATGAATTAGTCACAGTGAATTAGCAGCAGTGCAGTTCATTACAACTGCAGGCAATTACATTAAAAAAAGATTTAGCAGGTGATTGGATGAACCGCTTATTGCCGTGTCCTTAACGCTCCTCGATAAGACATTGATTGGTCTAAACCGACCGGCCTGACAACATGAATAATCTGATGATCGTGATCTCACAGATGCCTCATACAGCAGGGATTTACTGACAGCAAGCAAATCTTAGTCACAGTTTTTAGCTTTAATGAGAGTGGGTGCTACTAGCTCTCCTTCACTCAGAAAGATATCAGACTCACTTCCTGATTAAAGAAAGGATTTAACTGTTGCTCTGTGATTTTTTCCCCCCCTCTTCAATTTAATACACAGTAATGTGCCGTTTACGCCACATTAGTGTACTGTACAGTAATGTGCAGCCTCTTAATCACTGAGCAATTACGAGAAGCCCTCTGTTTGCATTAGAGTCTGCACTACAGGTTTGGTTTTATTTACAGGTTTTATTCACAGTATTATTATGTAGACTATAGTTTAATGTAGTAGTATGATAATGTTCCCAATACATCAAGACCCTATATTTGGATAATCATGTATATGCACGTCCCTCCCAATCAGCGGTGGGCTGAAGAATTCAGATCGGAAAGTCAGGAACAGTGTGTCTATATTTGCCCAAATATATTTTTATTATTTCTCTATTTTTTTTATCATCTCTGCAGAATTTATCCCTGTAGGGGAGCCCACAGGCACAGTTTCACTCAGATTCTTATGTCAAACCCCACAACTCCATAAAGACTGCAGAAGAATAAATGAAAACAGGAAAGGCAGACACGGACAACAAATTCATGCAGAGTGTGGATGTGCTCAAGCTTTGGGAATGATAATTTAATTTGTTGAACCCATTGTGGCACCCACTGCCGCTGTAGCTTTGATGCAAAAGCAGTCCATTTGCCAAGGGCAGCATTGCACAATTTGCAGCTTTAAGACACCAGGACCTGCAGAGATTTGTTTACTTCTAATATTTCCTATTTCCATATTTCTCTCCGAGGCAGATGGATCGATGACAGATTATTCCAGGAATTGAAAAAGAGAGAAGCAAATCTCTTGGCACTCACTGTCTGAACAGCACTGGTGCCTGTTTGTCTGGACCACAAAAAGAGGTTGGGGAGAACACACATTCAGGCCTAACAAGATCTCTAGTGCACAAGACACATGCTGAGTTGTTTACTTTGGTGACTTACCGCTTAATGATTCATTAAACCAACTCCGACTCAGTGAATCCCAAATGAAACATCATAATGCCAAGTTGGGTAGAAATGTAAACACCCTACGATCTTGCTGATAAATAAGTAATTAAAAAGTGAATGAGGAAATGGCATCGACATAAAATATGCCTCCTCACATGATACTGCATTTATATGATGAAAGGATTTTCTTAAGATTAAAGATTTCTCTTTCTGAAATTTCTCCGGAAGGATTCCAGGGTTGAACAGTTCAAACGAGAAGCCCATACACCTCCTCCAGAGTTTAAAGTAGACGAGACAAAGCTGGCTTTATGATTCTATTGACTGCCATATACTGTATTGGTCTGTGCCAGCGCTTTTAAGCAGCGGCGTGGATATTCATGCCTGCTCATCGGGAAGTCTTCCCCTTACCACTTGTGCCACTGCAGGCTCTATAGTCTCTCTCAGTGGGTGCATTTGTGTGTGCAGTAATACTCCCCAGTGACTTGGCACTCAAGCACCCTTCCCTTGAAAAAAGCTGCATAAAACAGTCAGCGTGAACTCTTATTCAAATTGCTAGAAATTTGAATAAGATAATAAAAGTGTGGCAACTAAGACATGCAATATTTGCAGGACATCCACCATCATATAGCCCACATTCACGTCCGGCGCTGTGTCACTGTAAACATACCCACTCACTTGTGTTTACTGTTGAGCACATGGCCACAGTCAGATGGCCTGCTGGAAAGCAACGTGTGTGCCGACTGACAATGAGAACAGTCTGGGCAAAGACCTGAGTCATTTGGAGCCTCTTGGCCAAGTCACACCATGTGATCATGGCTCACAACACAGAACAGGTGCCCACTTAAAACAACAACAAAAAAAAAGAACACAGAGAGCGATGCATTAAAAATAAGTGCTCAGATCAATGTCAGACTACGTGACAAAGATATAATTCTGCATTAAGGACTAAAATCTTCAAACACAAAATTTGTACATCATGACACCAGTTGGCTATGTCAGCACGACGAGGTGCAGATGTGTGGGAGCTTTCTGGCGTTCAGATCACCAGATTATCACTTTACATAAGGAAATCATCTCTTCCCTAGTACAAAGCTGTTTGCGCGCAGTCCAACTGCTATTAAAGATAAGGCTCAGGCAACCCACGCAGCTAGATGCAGCATTTCCAATCAAGCTCGCGTTCCCCCAAGTAGCAGCAAAAAAAAAAGCACTAACCTAGGTTGAAAGACTAAATGATGTTTCAAACAAATGCTTCGTTTGACTCGCTTACATTTCCGCACACCTACATTTTGCTGGGGTTTTATTCGTTCTCACGTAGCAGCATATTTCTTATGACTCATATGGACTAACGGCATTTATTCAGCTTTTTCTGACTGCTGGTATTTATATAACCCATAATTACCCATAATAGTTTATTCAGCAGAAGTCATTTCAGGGAACTCATATAAAACGACAACAAAAAGAGTACTGTTCAGTTCAGAATCATGAAATATCAGTTTACTTAGTTTGACATGTTAAGAAAATTGATTTTTTGCTTCCTTGCTAGGGTTACTTAATGAGAAGGTCAATACCTGTCCTGAAAAATATGAAGCTGGAAGCTATAAATCTGGTTGGTTATAGTGTGAATAGCATGTGATGCATGTACTCAACAGCAGCCTGTCCAAACACAATAATTTCCATTCCCCCCAGGTTACATAGGAGAGCAGTGTTTTGGATTGTCTTGTCCTCCACTGCAGGGGAATTAAGAGAAGTGCAACCCCTCATCTTTCCATCCATTGTGGCTACAATGTGTTTTTGTAACTGTGTGTAGGGGATTGTATGTGTGCTTTCCTTGCTGTGACACAGTGCCCTTCGCTCTGTCTGTCCTCCACACACTGTGGCCCTGTATGTGCAGCATGAGTGGAGCTGTGTGTTGCAGATAAGAGTCGGAGTATTGCAACTGTGGGGTGGGTGGGGCGGGACACATGTGAACAGAGCACAGGAAAGAAAAGAGGATTTAGTCGTCTTTCTCCCAGTCAGATTCACCTCTGGGTGCCCTTTCCTCCACTCACTGCCATTACATCGTCCTCATGAATAATCTAGCCAGTGACACGGGCGATTCTACTGACACATTTCACCATGAGGCCCACGCATACAGTAGGGAAGCTGTCCACTGCTGTGTCCTAGTGAACTATGACTTCCTTACTGTGCGTGTATGACTTACTTTTTACTCATGATGCCAGAAATATTTTCACTCAGGCATATTTGCTGGAACCTCTCTCTGTCTAGACAGACAATAATTAGCTGTTTCTTCACCTGTTTACTGCTCATTGAAATTCCATTACGGTAAGGCTGAAATGAACAACAGTAGAGGAAAAGATCTTTAATTAAAACGCTGACTTCCCCTACTCTGTCTTCCTTTTCCTTTTCTCCCTCAACCTCTCTCACTCGGACGACTTACACAAGCAGCAGTCTGACTCACGATAATTAAAAAAGAGGCCGTGAACACCAAGACTGCATGTGTTATTTTTCATGGGGAAATATTAGCCACTTAGTCTTGGGGGCAATTTGCTGTTGCTAAGGAAAATGTGAGAATAATGTCAGCAGCATGAATTAGCAGATTGCAACAGAAGCTCCTGCAGCTACAAACCCAGCCAAGGAAAAGAATCTGGAGGATAATTAGCGCACAAGTTTCATGCATAAGTCAGACAGATTCCCCAGAATGCTGGGTACAGATCTGAATAATGATATGCCAACTTAAAAGAACAACTTTTGTTCGGGGACATTTTAGAGCACTTTGTCGGAAGCTATTAGGGCTTATGTATTGTACCGCCAGTGCTTTGAGAAAACATGACGCAGGTTGTTACATCACCTTGTGAGTTTGTGAGCCAAATGTTACAATGTCATGCCAGTGAAATAGTGCAGCCCTGATGTGTCAGCTGGCACGGCAAGGACTTCCACAAAGAGTACACTCCTTGAGCTAAGAAAGACTGCATAAGCATTCGTTGACCTCTTTTATTCACGCTCATTAGCTATGCAGCGAGAGGGCTGTTTTGAGACCCTTTGAGAGGATCCAGAGAAACCAGGTCTGTTAGTGTGAAATGGAAAATCAACCTGTTTGTCAGTCTCACCTACACCGAATGCTAATGCTGCCCACATCAATGGGCTCTTCATGCAGAGATCCAGCTCAGGACCTAGGAGCTAGGACCAGTGAAACACAACCACAGGGCAGCGCAGCGAAAGAGCCAGAAGAGGACAGTGGCGTATCACAGCCTGCAACAGCCACAGCTTTTATTAGTGGTTACACTGATCTAAGGAATGAAGGTAGAGCTCCAAATGTTTTGTTCTGTTCTGTTTCTCATAATGGCCTCAACGCCCCCTCTCCCACTACCGCTTTTCTCTTCCTGCCTTTTACATAGCTTAAGAGCAGGACTGAATAACAACAGACCTTTCTAAAAAAAAATTCTAAAGTGTTAAATCAATACACATAGGCTCCACTGAAAATAAGCATATACAGCCAGCCAATATACAGGCCAGGTGGTCTGAAAGGGAACACAGCACTGCATTATTACTTTTAGTCGATCCTCTTAGTGAAGATCTCTCTGTGGGAGGGAATTACAGCATTCAGCAAGTGATTTAAACATATTTTGTATGATGGATAATTTTAAAAATATAACAATGTACATACAGATGTGGCCAAAAGTTTACATACAATCATTTTGGGCATTTAATGATTTCTTTGAACTGTTCTTTTTCAAGGCAACTTGCTAAGGGACATCTGATCAAATATTAGTGGGGTTGTATGTATACTTTTGACCCTGTGTGCATTAGAGAAAATCCAAAATAATTTCAAACTTGTGCACCCGCTCCTTGCTTTTCTTTTTTTTAAAGTCATTAAAGATGTATGCTGTACAATCATTCCAGCCTGGTTCAAAGAAATTATTAAATGCCCAAAACTACCATGACATTCCTGCCCACGATGAGTGTATGTAAATTTTTGATCTCAACTGTATTTACAAATGAAACTGAATAGCAATGAAAATGAAAATGGAAATAGAAAACCATAAATTATATGAGTGTAATATGACTTAGGTAACATGGATATTCTAAGCAATAACACAGCGGCAAACTAACAGGAAGATTGAATAATGGGCATACCAGTAGCGCTTGCTGAGGCTCCTAGTGCAATACTTCCCATCTCTGCCAAGGGTAATGGGATTTCTTGGGTTTAAATGCACTTCACTCACTCTGTGTAGCCAATAGGAAGCTAAACTATTGATCTACAAACAATTTAGCTGTCCAGCTGTCCAGAAAGGGGAAAAACAGGACACCCATAAATGTATAATTAGGCTTCTCAAGAGATCAACTGCTTCAGTATTCACTCCACATGCCAGGAAGCCTTTGCCTCTGCACTCTTTCTGCCATTAGCCTTCTATTACTTACATTTCTACAATCCCTCACACAGAGGTTTAAGGCCCAGTCAGCTAAAGAACTAAGATGCATCCTACCAAGGACACTTTCAGTTAATGTAAAAAAATCCTCACTGACCCTCTCATCTTCAACAGGCCACTGTTGGAGATTTCATAGCTTCAGTTTAGTATGCTGTCAAGGCAACTGTGCATGCATCATCACCTTGAGGCAGCTTATAGTCAGCTAGCATGAAAAACAGCATATAGCATACATGAAAGGCAGTGCTATATGCTTGGAAGCATTGCAGGCTGAACTAGCATGCAGATGAATTTGAGTTCTTGTCTTCCACACATGCTCCCAGCGCCATAGCAACAGGCCTTGCTCAAAGGCCCCAAGATCAGCTAGGCCCCACCGAGAAAGACACTTCGTACCTAATTGGAGGGGGTTCAGTCCACCATTGGGTAACCTCTTTATCCTCAGTACTATAACATAAAAGTGCAAGCAACTAAAGTAAGCTTTCACACGCCCATAATGAACACTGATTAAATAGGATCAGTGTTTTCCCAAGAACCCGTCCCCAGCAAGACATCCTACTCCAACGAGAAGCCAAAAGAATTAAATGTTTCAATTATTTACTTAATCTTTGTACACTCATTTCATTCCAGCTCAGTCTGAGAGTACTGCAGGCATTTACATTTGTGCTAGTTTCTCTCTTATGATCTGCCGATCCCTTGAGTGCGTATGAGTCTGGTTCACCTTGTCTGCGTGGGAGAGAGTTGGAGTGAAGCATGGAGGATAAAAGAGGAGGGACAGGGTGAAGGTGGGGTTACGCTTTTGCATGGGTGAATGGCCAAGGATTCACTTTGGCCAGAGTAATGAAAATATTTGAATCAGAGGGTACACGTGAGGCGCCGTGCTTTCGTCCCCATAACCTCCAATTTGCTGCGATCGTGCTAAATTGTTCATCCAACTACAGGGGCACCAACTATGCATGCATCCAAGTGGACTTCAGGCGTAGTGGAAAGGTGCAGCGTTCTGTGTGCACACAGGAGCATAAACGTGGCCTTATTTAAGCTGATGACAACTTGTTAGCCAACTGTAAGTGTCGCAGCAGATCACCAAATTTGTCAACCTATGGAAAGCCAAAAGGGAACAATTCAAATCCTCAAAAAATAATACTAATTTCTGTTCCAGTGTTTTAATGATCCACAACATCTCTGCTTCATATCAAAAGTTATTGATCCTTTCTTCTTCACAAAATGTCTGTGATTCCTTATTATTTGCAATTCATTCAATGGTTTGTAACAGTGACAGAAATCAAAATCTCAACAGATTAAAAATGTACTTATAAACAAAAAGTGAAAAGGGAATACATCAGACGCGCTCCACCGATTTCCAAATTGCCTGAAATCGAAAGTCATGTCTTACAGGACCAAAATAGTGCATAGCGTTATTTGGCTGCACAGCTTCTCAGCAGCCATGTAAACAAAGTATCTGACTACACCTACAAAGGTGCGAAAACAGATGGCTCAAGACTCCCATGTGATGAGTGAGTCCACTGTGTGTAACATAATATTTCTGCTTGGCGAAATGTAAAAGGGGAAATTTGAGACTTTAAGGAGTGGTTTAATTAAGACCCAATCTCAGTTAGATAACTAAAACTGACTACTTAATTAGGACAAACTGTCCTCTGAACAGCCTCTGATCAGCCACTGAACCTTGCAGTGTTATCACTTTTACATCTTGTTATCACTGAATACTAACCACCTTAGTCCAAGCTATAAAGAACCAAGCTGTAATGAACTATTTGATGAATCTATTACTCTTGATATGATTGCATAAATTAAATGTTGTAAAGATAGATAAGGGTTGCCCTGCCAATAAGCAAACAAACAACTTTTTGGGGCTGACACCATAATGAAGGAAGACCAACATTATCAGAAATAATTTAAAAAAAAATGTTCTGTTCACAGGAGCAGGCATTTGTAATCTCCATCTAATTGACTGGATAAATCCCTAAAGATTTGCTTTGATTATGAAGCCTAAAAATATCTCAGAGAAAACCAAGTGAAACAGCAGAGAAAAGATGTGAAATCTTCTCAGATTTAACCCAGCTGCAGATTTTAACTGCTCTTAAATGTCGCCGAGATCATCGACTTGCTATAAAATCTATATTTTATGAGAGGCAGATGGTGTGAAGCTAAAGCATGAAGACCTAAATTGCAAAATTAGCAATACCATTTCAAAATGATAGTTAGAATGGCTGTAGTTTGTCATTTTCCCAGTTCATTAGTATTTTAATCTTATTTGATTTAAAAAAAATATTCAATTTGTTTTTTCTCATTTTATCTAAATTATGCTCTTAAGTTACCCCAAAAGGCTACGCGCAGCTCTTTGCCACTGAACTGAAACTTCTCCTCACTGTGTGATAACTCTTTGATAACGCTGATCAATCTCATCCCATTTCCCCAATTTGAGTGGCAGAGGGAGATAGCAGATGCTACCTTCTTGTCCGGCCCACATTATCTTAATGAAAATTGAGACATCTGATTTTCAGTGACACATCACTTTGGCAGCCAGATAAACAGGAAGAACCATTAGTCACTAAGGAACTAATGGAAGCTCAGCACTTTATCATTTAGCAGAACTGCACGGATTACAGGAAGAACACTTATAGATCTCTTTCTATATGTATATCTTAAGGGTGGCTTATTTTTTTTATACTGTTACAACCAAGCAATTTCTTCAAAACCTTTTTTCCTCTGTCAGTAAATAAATAATATCTTTCACTAGGAACTTTAATGCTATAAATAGCCATAACATTTATCAAATCTATTTTTATCTTTAGCAGTGTTCTGTGTTTGTGTAAACCAACAAAAGGCCGTTTACGCAGATTGCCGCCTGTTTTATCATGAAGTAGACACGCCAGATGCAACTCATCTGGCTGAAGAGTCACATTTAAAAGATTTTAAAAATCATACAAACATGATCCAGTGTAGATGAATGATTATTAATAAGGGGGCACTTGCCTGAAATTACAAATAAGTAGCCCCCTGGAGCATTATTTAAGATAATGAGATCTACAAGAGCTACAGCAGCCTCAGATCAACAGGCAAAACAAACCTTAGCGAGTGAGTGCTCCGAGAGGAAACACACAGATGGCTAACAAATGAAAGAAAAAGCCTGAACTCTAGGCCCTTACAGTCAGGGGTTTCTGTGGCTCTGCATTGCTGTGTGGGACCTTTTGCCAGAATGCATTGGGTTCCTTTGTGACCTTAGAGGAAAGGGTCACTGCAAATCGCACAAGGCTGACCTGATCAACGGCACTGCTGTCTTGATGGGCGTGGTCTCTTGCACCATGAGAATGCTTCCATCCAAAGGGTATGATGTACTGTATATACAGTATGCAAATAATGTATGCGAATCATATGCATGAACTGTTTATGAAAGATGAGCATAGCCATTATGATGTCACCCTCTGGTTTGTGGATTCCTGGTTTGAAACCTTGAGCTCAGCGTTTTGGTCATAACATTATTGGTTTTCTGAAATAAAATGTGATGAGCAACGGTTGGATAGCCATCCGTTCATTTTTTTTCTGCTTATCCTTTTCAGGGTCACGGGGGGGCTGGAGTCTATCCCAGCTATCACAGGGCAAGAAGCAGGGTTCATACGATAGACTTGCTGTATTAAATAAGGCTTGGAACTAGTGAGTGAAACCATAAACTCATTAGTTTATTTTACTGAGGTAAAATGAATCAAGTGGAAAAACATTGGGTACCAGGGAAGTCGCCCCCTGTTGGACATTAGAAAGAATGCAGGTTAACCTTTCAGCTCCCTGTATCCATCTTTTATATACATGTTTACGTATACACGATTCTGTGATTATATGCTATAGCTTTTCCAATAAAATGGACTTAACCTAAATGAAGATTTTGTACCAAGGTGTTTGACAGCTCTCCATCACCACCATCAAAACACCAAAAGGTCTTCCTGCACTGTCCCAAAGACTTCTCGAGGATTATGCCTTTGACTCTTTTTGTCCAAAACCCTAAGACATTCAATTTTTTATCACATCAAACGAGAAAATCAGCAAATTCGTAAATTTGAGAAGACAAAACCAGCAAGACCAAAGTGATGCATTGGGATACTGCTTCAGTTCTAACCTGCATGGCTCTTACATCTACTTATTGGCCCTGCAAATTAAATATCACCACTTACAACATGGTAAGTGCAACGCTTAAGAATCCTATTACACTTACATTAGCTTTATAGAACTGCAGGAGTTAGATGGATTAGCAACAAGTGGTGTAGAGATATGCGCTGTGCTTATGAGTTTTTGCTAGTTAGAGCTGTCTTTCCATAAAGGATCTATAGGATAAAAAGCATACAGAGACCACAGTGGGAGAATCAGTGGCAGCCTGAGTGCAAACTGTATTCAGACAGCCTAGGATGGCAGATGGAGACTGAAGCCCTTTCTCCTTCTCAGCTCTGAACAGAGGAGAGCCCTGTGTCCAGGCAAGCACACAAGACGTCATGTCTCACTGCCTCACTACCGTACCATTAGTGAATCTCGCTATTGATTGCTGGCGTGTAAATTGCCGAGCAATCTACTGGGAGCATCAAGAGGACAGCATTTCACGTTTTGTCAGCAGGACACAGAGAAGCGCTTCTGCAGCGAAGACAGCAATAAAGACCAGTGTTAGTGCGTGTTCATCGTCATAGACTGTCTCGTGTTGCTGCATCCTCTCGGAGGACATTCTTACAATGAGACAAGTCTACAAGATGTACCCCCTTTAGTGTGACTGACACTGCACTTGGTGTAACGGAACAAGCAGTATCTAACAAACTTGTCCTACTGCTGCCAAATGCCAGTGTTGCCCATCAGTTTAGTGTCTTTTTGAAAATCACAGGCAAAATCTATCTTCTTCAGTTAGGCTAATGCTCTGGTCCAAGAATTTGTTGCCCAGGGCTTGGAAGGACATCTGGAAACAATCTAATCTTCTAGAAGGACTTTCAAGTCCCTTTAATCTTGGATGGAAAACATCCATGGCTCTTTTTAATGCTTATATCGAGTATTTTAAGGACATGAGCAATGGACAAAAATGTCTTTGTGTCTTGTTTTCATATAAAAGTCTGGTACAAATAAAAAAAAAATCTCTCAGTCAAGAAAAGACAATTTCTCTCCTTTGTTCTCGTGTCCATAAGTTAGATATCGAGCGAAGTAAAGTCTAGATGGGGAGGTTCATGTTCAGGGCAGCTCTATCTTCTGCCTCAGGTGAGGTTCACCTGTCTGAATCAATACATGGCAGATACGTGTGGCTGAGGCTTCAAACCAAAGCAGACGCACTGTAAGTGCATGCTTATGTCAAGTCATTTTACTGTGACACTAATGGAGGCCGAGGCTGTCCTGTGATGCAGGCACACATCACAAACCAGGAACATCTCACGGGATACTGTGTTATGTAAAAACGGCCCCGTCACGCAGTTTCGCCAAGCAGGGAACAGCTTATTTCAAAATTCAGAACAGACACATTTTGCTGTGGAGCCAGGGGATGAAACGCAGGATGCTACTTTGCACACTGTAGGATAGCCTACTTCTGAACAGAGTAAATTCATTCACTTGGAGGAGAGTGTCTGTCCTCGGGGTGTCCATCGGGGTATCGCAGGATGCATTAACAGCAGCAAGCTTACAAGATTCATAAAGTGCTCCACATGACGGGCAGCGACGGAATCCCTTTCACGTTTTGTGCCACCTTACAGCTTTGATTCAGCCAGGACACACACACACACACACACACACACACGGTGAGCAATCCTACACCTGCAATGGATGGTGTAAACAAAGTGAAAAGGAAAATTTGGGTCAGAAGTGTCTGTGCAGAGCGCTCAGAGGTTTTTCAAACCTCAGCAACTCATCTGGAAATACACTAATTACATTGTAAACCACAGAACTAAAAGTTGTGGTGGCTTAAAATATCCCAACTGAATGCTTTTGACCTGCACTCAAAGCCATGGGCCGTCATTTAACACTGTTATGAAAACTATAGCAGAGATAACATCAATGCATTGAGTGATTCAGTGGACGTGCTGGAAAACACCAGGCAGTCTTAACATGCCAATTATTTTGCCGGTCCAGAGCCACTGTTGCTATTAACTGAGCTCAGGAGGTTAAAACATTGTCCATTCCATGATGAGCTCCATGTGTATGCAGAATACCAATGCATGACATAAAGCATCATATCTGGGAGATTTTTATAATTAACTATAGATCAATGCACAGTTGCGTGACTGCACTATGTCACCAATGAGTGAAATAATATACACATTTCACCCCACCCACCCACCCATGTTGGAGGTCGCCTTAGAAATCTCTCAGAAACCCCTCAAACTCCGTTTCTTTCCACTAAAATCAAATCCGGCGAGTCAGGACGCGCCCATGACACCGTCTCCAGCACCTGACAGAATAACCCTGCAATGGGCCATTACGAAGCGTCACGGCTCAGTCTGCTGGTAAAGATGACATAGCCGAATCATATGCCTCAACCAGCAGTCCTGGTGCTGAAACCGGGACGTGCGTTTTACTCCCACCCCAGATCAAAGTGTTTACAGTCGTCGGATGCTTCCTGTTAATTTCTTGGCTGGGAGGCAGGCTGTAGTTAGAATCATCGGTATGTGCGGCGCTATTAGGCTATGGCCTCTGGCGTGTCTTAATTCATCTTGACTCAAATGTTCAGACTTATTACTTCAAAACAGATGCGCCAAGAAAAAAAGGTACGAAAAATACATCACGAACCCATCATCGACTGTGTTTTGGGAGGGAAGTGCAGGTCAGGATGTGCAGCAGATGATTTAAAACCAGCATCCCCACCATTCACGCGGCGATCACACTGATCACGTTATCTCTCTGCATCTTACTACGACACAAAATTACTAAATTCTTTTTTTTTTTCACGTCCAAATCTTTAATAATTCTGCAATGCGGACGGCTGCATAAGCTCAGTCTCATCCGCGCATCCCACTCAGCCTGTTGTAAACAACGCTGCTTTCCCAGCTGTCAAAAAGCTGCGCCCGGCTTCTTTTACAAATAATGTTAGACAGTCAGTTTTCACGGTATCTGCCCAGTACTCTCCTTCTCCTTACCTTGCATAGCAGGCAACTGCGTCCGTCCGTCCGTTGTGTCCTTCAGGATGCTCACACCTGCTCAGCACCGCATCGCCGGGCGCTCAAGATCAGGGAAAGAAACTGCCGGAGTCGCGGTCCTGTCCCCGCGGATTGGAAGGAGGGTTATGGCTGTAAACTTAGGGGGGCGCTAGACCTGCTTGTTCCACATGACCACAGTGGCCCCCGCAGTGAAGCCCAAGACCACTTTCAGAGCTGCATCAGAAAAACGAATGAAGTTTTTATTGATTGATTTTAACATAAAATGATAGTATAAAGGGGCGCATAAAATAAGATATTCTGTTGCCTACTGGCAAGTTTCGGCTCTTCTTGATTTTGATGGTGGAGAGCTATGGGTTTTGCCTGTGTACAGATCTTTGAATGTAGCTTTTATATTTTTCTTGAGTTTCTTTTTTTTTTTCAAGATGCCTTTTTTAATGGCTAGCTCTAAAGCTTCCACATATCTGGCAGACATAAGCAAATAAAACCCATCTGAAGTGGCTGGCAAAAAATTGTCTCAGTTCAATACTTACACTTTTAACTGTGATTTACTCTCCTCTAGCTTCTTGGATTCTTTCCAAAATATTAATGCATGTGTAATAACTGGTGGAAATATGAGCACAGATCGATTTGTTTTCCTCTAAAGAACAGGAGGAACAATGAAGGGTAATTTGGTAGCATACAAATAGTGTTCTTAAATGACCTACACATTTTAACCATTTGTGTCAGTGGATTACACTAAAGTTCCCTTCAACTGATTACTGATGACACTGAGAAAAAAATGCTCCTGTTGCTAGGTTAGGTTAACCTCCTTTCCTCCTTTCCATTTCTTACCTGCTGCCAACATTAACCTTCAGTGGTCTCAGCCCCAGCTGGACCAATCTGATACACCTGATTCCCATCAATTAAGAGCAGCATCACTCTAACGTTTACCTTTTTTTTTCAGATTGCTTGATCTATGATACCTTATCATTTGTTCTGCTTTTGCTGTATATAATCGTGGAGATTTGTTTAATATTTTGAGACCTGTTTATATGAATGAGCATCTTTAGTTTTGTTTGCCTTCCAGTAGTAAAAATAAAACAGTGATTAATAAATACTATTTCAGCCCTTCACCATCTACAGAGGGAACATCAGTTCTCCATTACATTTAAGGGGTGTAAGAGGCAATGAAACGCTGTAACAAACTCTTTATCCACATAACAAACAATTTTACGACTGGTTCATTATTCTGCTGAAAGAGGCCGCAGCCATCAGGGAATACCGTTTCTATGAAAGGGTGCACGTGGTCTGCAATGATGCTTAGGTAGGTGATACGTGTAAAGTAACATGCACATGGATGGCAGGACCCAAGTTTTCCCAGCAGAACATTGCCCAAAGCATCACACTGCCGCCACCAGCTTCCTTGTTCCCACAGTGCATCCTGGTGCCAGGTGTTCCCCAGGTAAGTGACGCACGCGCACCCAGCCATGTGATATAAAGGAAAATCGTCAGACCAGGCAACCTTCTTCCATTGCTGCGTGGTCCAGTTCTGATGCTCATGTACCCATTGTTGGTGCTTTCTGCAGTGGACAGGGATCAGCATGGGCACCCTGACTAGTCTGTGGCTATGCATTCCCATATGCAACAAACTGCAATGCACTGTGTATTCTGATACCTTTCAATCAGAACAAGCATTAACTTTTTTGGCAGTTTGAGCAACAGTAGTTCGTCTGTTGGAGCAGACCACCTGGACCAGCCTACTCTCCCCACGGGCATAAACGAGCCTTCACTCCCCACGATCCTGTCACTGGTTCACTGCTGTTCCTTCCTTAAACCACTGCTGATACTGACCATTTCCTGCTCCTAACACTTCAGCTTTGAGGACAAAATGTTAGCTTGCTCCCTAATATATCCCACTCACTAACAGGTGCCACGATGAAGGGATAATCAGTGTTATTCACTTCACCTATCGGTGGTCATGATATTATGCTTGATCGGTATATGTGCACTTAGAAGTTGATTAGAAGTTGATTTTCCACAGCCTAAAATTCAGTCCATTGTTTTGAGTCTGCAGCTAAAGTCTCAGACACAAAAAAATCTTAAATCTTGGAGAGCTAAACTGATCTGCATGTCTGCACACTGCTGAGAAACGTGTGTGACGGCAGCCTGCATAATAGCTGTCAGCTTGTTGTTCATCGGGCAGATATCAAAAGGACACCTCTAATAATTACAACGCCTTGCCCATGTGTCAGTCCAAACATGAAACCATCTCAATCCCCTGGGATTAGATCTAAATCTTGGATGTAAACACAAAACACCAAATAATAATCTGCTGTGGCAGAAGCCCATAAATAATGCAGGAATCCTTGAGAAGGAGCAGGGCAGAATTAATTGAAGGACTTAGCCTCACTGGCTAACATATCAAAGAAGTTTTTTTTTCCTCTTCTTCTTCTTCTTTTTTTAATGTGATCAGAAACTGACTTTACATTGAGGGTATGGCCTTAAATTAAGTTGAGTGTCATAGCTTTGTTCCCTAGAGATATGGTTATTATTCAGACTCTTCATCAAGTAGGCATTATTTCCTCTAAGATGGCTGCTCAGGGGCTGTATCATTAAAAACATGACACTCCATAGAAAATCACCAAGCCAAAGGAACTCAGCAACACTGAAGAAATTCATGGCAGCCAAATAGAGCAGCATAATATGTGGCCCAAAAGGATATTATTCTGCATTAGGGTTATCTAAGCTCTAGTTGTATTGAACCCCCAGACAAACACTTTTGTTCCTCTTGTAACATGGCAGTGCAAATAGAGACAGATCCCGCTGGTGAGTAAGACTGTTACAAGGTCGTCTCTGAGGTGGATAAGAGGAACAGCAAACACCCTGCTGTCTGGAGGAAAGAATGGGTGGCTGACATCTATCTGGCAAAGGAGGAGGAGGAGGGAGGGGGGGGGGGTGATTTAGCTCCAGTGATCTCCACAGGGGCACATGCAAAGGTAACCCCCACCCATCAACCCCAATACACATGGGATATAGTGGGGGGCGCATGGGGAATAAGAATCAGGGTGTGGAAAGGTTATTATCCTGGTGCAATCTTAATAAAATGGGGGATGGGTTTTGCTAGAGAAAGTTAATGCCAGATCAGTAGCACAATAATGCACTTTTATGCAATAAAAACTGTCGCCACGTGAGCTCATTTACCCCCCTGAGGGAAAACAACTATTTGGATACTCTCACATTCATCCTAGAAGAGGTGATTTCCCTCCTACAGTTGTGCTTTTCAATTTCAGGCTAAACAAACCTACCATTCATGCTTTAAACACTTGGTCTTGACAGATGTGTGTGTGTCTGTGTATGCGCATGTGTGTAAGTGACTGTGTGCTGGCTAACCATTCGTCAGCCATATGGAAATGTCACAGAGTAATCATAAACAATTATCCACCCCAGCTCTCAGAGCTTCAGAATAGGGCAAATTTACATAAAGAGACACAAAGGCTCTGCCATTTACAAAGAACAGACGCCCTGAAGCTCAGCACACACTTAAAACGTATCAGAAACTAATGCTTGATGCTTTTCTTACACCTGCCTTTGATTTCCTTGAGGCTTTATAACTTACATGGATGTTTGTAGACCCTTTAACTTGAGCATCTGGGAGCTGCTTTAAAGCTGGTTGCAGGTTGTTTAGAAACAGCACATCACAACAACGGTGTGCAATGATCTTTTTCCCTATTGGAAGCAGACTTTAGGAAAACAGCAGATCAATTCAAACCAGGCTTTCTGTCCAGCAATAAATCAAAGTGCTGGACGCAGAGGGATCTGGGAATGGTTAATGGATGCTATGGCAGACGTACAGCCGACACAGAATGAATCCACTGAAGAGTGGGTGAGGAATGGGAAAATGGAGGAAGGGGGTGACTTGAAGCGGCAGGAAGGGGGTGGGGGTGGAGATCAGAAGGGTAATGGGGCAGCTGCCTGTTTGATGGTAATGATTGCCAATCGACAGATAAATAATGTGACTCTGCTGGAATAAGCCTCTTACAGGAAGTCCATGTAATTGAGGACTAGAGATGTTAACAGAAAGACAAATTCTTACGCTCGCCGACTCTCAGCTAAAATGCAGGGTGATTTTCATATTGCAATTTGAATACACTATTCACTAAGGTGATATCCACATGTGGTATCTTCCTTTCCCTCAGTACTATTAAAATAGCCAGCTTTGTTGGCAGTTTGCATCATGTGCATTGCGCATTTCCTATTCAGTTTTTAAATGCCTGTTGCTTACTTCGGCCGTCGGTGTAATTGCCACATATCACTAGATGGCAGTAAAGTCAAGAGGTAAAATTTGTCAAATGGAAACAAATTGACAAATAAATCCTGTGGCTGAAGGTCATGAGGTCTTTGAGATCAGTGCTGCTGCTGGGAGAATGCCATTTTAGTTTAAATAATATCGACTTTGTTCCAGTTACAGTTCACGGTGATGCGCTCATCTTTTTTTAATATTCTCCCTGAGTCCAGGCCTCATTTTTGGAAACACCCTAAGTGTTTCCAAGACACTAGACAGCAAGCTTCCTTCCTTCTTGACACCACTGCTGTGTGATAATGCACCAGATGGTGGGTTGCTACAGCATGACCACAATGGAAGCAGAAATGCCACAAGTGAGCTTCAAAAAGATTGAGCCCTATAGCCCTATAGAAGCCTCCCCAAGGAGACTCAGGCAGGTGCAGGTATCCATATTCATGCATCTCTCAGCTTTTGATCATTGTATGTTGTATCAGTGAGTGTGTTTAGATGATGTGTCTCATTTCAGGGTTAAATATCCAACAGCACATTTGAAGATGTAAGTGTGTGTGTGCTGCTTTTGGGAAAGGTTTTCAGAGCTTGAAATCTTTCAGTCAGGTTTTACATATATCCCAGTCATGTCTGCCAAGAGAAGGTGTTGCTTCAATGCCACTCAACCATATGTGTAACTAAATACTTTTCATCATGTGATGAAAATTAGCAGTTATGAGCTGTATATACATCACCAACTGCAGGCATTTCTTTTACTAAAATAAATTTAGATGGAAATATTGGATTTTTTGTTTATTATTTTAAGGTTTAGTTATTAGGTAAGTACCCACAAAACATTACTAAACAACAAGTTGGTGGGGGGGGGGGGGGGGGGGGGGGGGGCGGGGGGGGGGAGCCCCCCCCCCCCCCCTCAAAAGAGCATGTTCCTTTATGTTAGGGTAGTCTAATAAGCTTAAATAAAAATCCTTATCAGATGCTTATAAACATCTGTTAATAATAAACATGTTAATGATGCTACTTTGTTAGCTAGCATCTGATAAGGACTTATTACCTATTAACTAACACTTATTAAAAGTATCTTAATATAAAGCTTTCCCTTTTTCAGATATCTGATGTTTTAGCAGCCTCACCAAAGCGATTTCAGTAGCCAAGTGTCAATTTGTCCTTACAGTGTCATAGAAGTGGCTGCTAGTATTTCACACTGCGGTGTCTTTATTATGTGGCATTGTTATGAGGTGAATCATTAATGGATACATTATGTAGCACTTAACAGGCAAAGACTCAAATTCAGCGTTTTAATGAGCACTGAATTTAAATGCATTCAGAGCATGACTCATCTCGATAAAGGGCAATGGCAATTTTGAGTCTGGAAACCTAAAGCAGATAGTTATTTATTCATTCATTATTTTCTGTAGTTTGAATTCCATATTTGCACTGAAAGGAAAAAAGAAACTTAAATAGACACAAAGAAAGAGGCTGTTAGTACAAATCTGTTTCTTAAATACAAAAACATTTGCAATACTGTCAGAAAAAAAAGCATCATTTTAGCAGAATATAGGGACTCAGCAGAACCAATACAAATCAGAATAATATCAGTTTGTGCATCATATTGTCATTGTACAATAGTAAGATTATATAACTTGGCAAGCTAATCAGAAAGCAATAAGAATTTGACTGCATATGCAATTTTTTGCCCAGTTAGTTACAGAACAATGTACACTGTTCACAGCAAGTAAAAATGAATATGTTTTTATATATATATTCTCTACAATTCGCCTATATTTAAAATGGTCCTACCAAGAAATTAAGCCATATCATGCACGACATCGTCACTTAGGCTGCTGTGAAAGCTGCCTGTCCCTGTACATTCGATTAAGGTATTTACAAATTCAACAAATATTCTACATGTCCTTAAAAAAAATAAAACTTGATGCAAGTTAAGAAAAAGGAAATCTTGATCCCATCCAAAGGCCCTCAAGAGCAGTTAGTAAAAGCGAGCAACTTTTGCTTAATAGGAGCTGAATTAATGTGCTGTGTCTGCAGGCACACACAAACACAGATATTCATACACTGCAGAAATACTGTTAGGTATTGCAGGCATTATGCACCAGTCGCAGTTCTTACAATGTTTTCATGTGATCCGGTGTGTTTAACTTCTTAGAGAAATCACAGCCAGTCCTGTGTCTTAAGAAAAAAAAAAGATGACAAGAGTGTATGAATTATTCCTCCGTCCACAGGGTCCTCTTCTCATGCTTATCTTATCCATCCTTGGATGTGACTTCTGCATTTCTACTATTGTCTCTGTTCCAGTCACTGAACACCAGAAAGAGACTCTGCAGGTGAATCACTGCTTTGAAGAAAAGGCACTACCTGCTGAACGGGTTTTGCAGGGACTGAAGCACGCTATCACACACTCAGCTGTTCCTTACTGGCCTTCAGATCAGGCACAATAAGAGGAGGTCACATGCAGGGCAAAGGTCATGAGGTCACGTAGCATGCCATGCAGCACTTTAGCTTCCTCCTTCATTGGTGCAGTCAACAGTGGCGACAGACGAGGATGTATCAGTGCAACACTCTCAACCACACTGTGTGCTCTGCTCTCAAATTCCAGTTTACAGAATGTTCACTTCATTATATATAATTTTACATATACACTGTACATGATCTGCCTTGCAAATGCATCGAGGGAACTTCATTAATGTAATAGATGACATGAATGTATTGCATTATTACAGATTCTGGTACAAGTTTCTGTGTTGGAAAAAATACATGGAGTAGTAGAAATTTACTGTAGACAATGCCCCCTATTTGAACAGATAATATAATAACCATCAACATAAACAAATATAGTTCAAAGACTGCATAGTCCATTATCAGCTTCCTGGCAAGAATGCAATAGTCGTTAATATTAAAGTGTTGATTAATATATGGATTTATGAAACTGTCATGAACTGTTATGGCTGAGCTACTTTCTTCCTACATGTTGCTCAGGGTATAATTATCTATGGGTTTCGGAGCTTCTTCATAAGACTTCCATGTGAAAACATAAACATCTTTAATGAGTTTTATCTTTCGTGTGTGGAGCTGGGGATGGACGTATGATCGTCAAGCCATGCAGTGTTGGGACAGCCCTGCAAGAGTGATGTAGGGATTGAGGGGGTGCGAGCAGTCAGTGCATCGCCCCATACTGTTCGGTAAAGACCGACTGGCTACACGAAAGAGTTCAAGGAGTTCATGGCTTTTATAGGGGACGGGGCCTCCGAGCTCTCATGGCCCTCAGCAGAGTCCCTGCTGGCACTCTTTCCACTATACTGCCCGATAAAGGAGCCATCCTCGTTGAACTGTCCGTCTCCTCCTTCCCCGTAGTCAACTAAACTGTCGTCACTGTCGTCTCTCTTAACTGTCCCATTAGATGGCGAGCAGCTCCCTTTTAAAGGTTTATGGTCCTCATTGTCACTGAAGGAGAAAATAACATGCAGGCGTTACAGGTGAGATGATGTGACAGATGCAATAAGGAGATCACTTTTTTAGCTGGAGCATAGAAGAGCCAATTGCTACTTTTACCACAACCTACTCTAAGTTTGGTAGATAATGGAAAAGTTGTTCTATAAATATAAATATGTAACCAGTGAATATTTTTGCTCATTGCACAATTAATACATTTGGGTTGCTCCACGTCTAAAAAATGGTAGCCATGAATGATTAGTTGGTTTCCATCAGGCAACAGGGGAATAAAGCTCAAGCAATCACACCCTGTTCAAATTCCCCCTGAAACCAAATATGAAGTGGTAAATGTGTTGTTTGACAAAAGAATTTTTTTCCCCCAAGGCAGAGGCTATGATGAAAAACAGAAAATCCAATGAAATGACATGACTAAAGCAAGGTGTCAGCCAAATATCCCCCAAAGCAAGCATGACAATAATCACAAATTGGCAAAAATGCATGGAAAGTCTGCAAAGAAAGTCTTCTTTGGGTATCAGAAAGTTGAAAACATTCCCGTATACATGAGTTGAACACCAATGAGGTCACAAAGCCATCATAATGCTGAAATGCTCCTACATTGAAATACAATAAATGGTATGCAATCAGTATGCAAAAGCATTTAAGGAACAGAATAGCCATAGATTGATGACTTAGATGACTTTTCAAAGCACTGCACATGATGAAGGCTTTATGACAAAATATTATGCACGATGACAGCTGTGAAAGTTAGCAAGCATTTTTCTCCACAGTGACCTAATTATCCACCGACCCTCTGCACATGCTAGACTTACAAAACAGTGGCCCTCAACCCCATCCTCGCCCTTACCTTTCCTGAGCGCTACAGCCCTACGTTAGGATGAAGACATCAATCTGAGATCCCACACGATTCATTACTAGATTTTATATTTCTGTAAATGTGGCACTTTAACAGGCAAATGTGCAGTGTACAAGTACAGATTGATCTAAAGTGTAGGATACTCTCCAGCAGTGAAACAAGAACAGCTCAGTTGACTTAAGTAATGCCTTTATTGACATACTGTAAGGTTCCAGCTGAGCGTAATGAAACAGCATGGATATAAAGAATACTCTCACAAAGGCACTATAATATTTGTACACTTTGCCTTGTGATTTGTCTACTGTGTTTTTACAGCTGATATCCATTGGAGAGGTCATTTTATGGTGTAAATACTACAGACTGGTGGTATTCTAGATTTAAAATGATATCATCACTGTCCAAAAACTAATAAAGACACATTCATGAGCCACATTTTTACAATGGGCAAAAATTTGCTTCATTACAATGAACCGGAACTCTGTTATTAAGCCAATTCCCACATAACCTATCCCGACGCAGTGCATACTTACAAGCACAACAAACTGGCTATTGAAAATAGGCCCCTCCCCCCAAAAAATACACTGTCTTTGAGTCGCTATTCCTAGCAAACTACAGTACTCAGCTATTTTAAGACAATCTTTAAGGTTAAAATGACCTTAAGTGGGAATATAGAGTTGGAGTGGAGAACTGTAGATAAGCTGGAGGATTGGGCAGTATTGAAAGACTATTACACTGTATAACATATCCATATAATAATGCATCCATAAAATCTAGAATAACACCAATCATAAATTATTATCATTATTATTATTATTAATAATAAACAGCTACCGGTCTGTTATAAATAGCATTAACCAGCTCTGTCCTCTCAGTGTCGACTGCTTCCCTCAAGCATGCTGATAATTTCATAATCGATCCATATGCATCTATATAGTGATATATAAACAATATTTCCATTCAACACATTATTGCCTAGAGCTAAATTTCAGACATAATATGAAATCTTAAAACCATGCATATCACATTTTCATATATAATTATCGATATGTATTTATCACAGCATAAAATCCATAGAACAGATTCATGTGTACATAATACAAAAAGGAATATAAAATATAAAAGCAAGACCATCTTATAAATTCACTTATAAAAAACAATATTCAAAAATGCTAGTTATACAGAATTAAAGTGCTTCATTTTTCTGTATTCTGCGTGTGATTGGAGAAGCAGCCTAGAAAAAGGATGCTAACAAGCATAGCTGGATAACTGGAATAACAGTTAACAGGAATGATCATTTCAGAGATTTTCCATCCTATCTGGGTCATGTACTGTAAGTAGCAATACACCAGGCAAAGTGTTAATACTATATATACTATACATACAATGTATATGATTAGCTTATTAGTTGGAATGGAATTGAAAGCTTGGGGTCAGTTCAGGATGTGTTGCAAATGAAGGTAGCTTATACTGTTTTTTCCTGACATTTGAAATGTTAAAACATCCTCAAGCATAAATCCCCTGAACCTGAAGAATCCTGCTTCTCAAATGACACCACAATGTCATATCAAGTACACACAGTAAAGTCCCACACAAATAGCATCCAGGATGTCCCAGAACCCAGAAAATAAATCTTGTACTTCACGGTGGCAGAAGATCAGACCGGGTTACTTCCTCTTGTTGTTTTGACTTTCTGTTATTGGCGGTTCTGGATGATCTTTCGATTAGCTGTAAGGGTTGAGAAGAAGGAGGAAGTGCAGAGCTCCAGCACAGCCAGAGAGAGTAGATTGAGGAAAGAAAGTGGGCACCGGGCAAGGGGGTTGATGGGTTAAATGGGCTCTGGGGACTCCAAAGGCTGGGGCACTTTCTCTCACCTGTATTCCACAAAAGTACAGTCATCGTCTTTCATGGGCTGGAACTCTGGGTCTGTGTGGGCATCCTCCTTCTCTTTGACTGGTGAGATACAGGCAGCAATTTAGACAAACTAGTTTTTAAAGTAGAGTGAGAAACAACACAGTTTTTTCAACTTGGCCTATGAAATTTAAAAACCATAACTGACTTAAATTAAGCCAATATCACCTTCAAGCTCAGCTCTTTGTGAACCTCTAGGCTGCACTGCTGATGCTTTTTCTTAAGTTCGCTCACTGAAAAGTCTGTTATGATCACATGTACATCTGCGATCCAGGCTGCAACTCTTCCTTTGTGTCAAAATAGTAATCAGTAAAATTGATTTTTTATTTTATTTTATTTTATTTTTTTTTTGGGAAGAGGGAACCAAATCTGCCAAGTTGAACAGCTGGTGATTGATGACTGATTTGATGTGAACAAAAAAGTGTGAACTTACTGGCACTGAATGTACTCTAATCTTGGTCTCAACAGTCCGACACTTGGGGGGGGGGGGGGGGGGGAATTGATGGTGCACAATCCCACAAATGCCCAAACCACTCCACTGACCCCATCCCCCCACAATAGTCCCAAACAAACAAAAATAACGGGCATGCTCCTGGTTGCACTCCTGATCTGATGGCGCTGCCTTCAGGCTGTGGCCGCTGTGCACTCTTCCACTCAGAATCTGTCCCCGCTCTCATCAGCACTGATGATCGTCAACAAGACAGCTACATCACTTTGACACAGAAGTTGATTGTTGATTGAACCCCTTCAAGTGGGCCAAATAGTAATCAGATATGTTTTTCAGTCTTTATAAGTGCAATCACAAGACTTGATTGCACTTTAGGGGCTCTCTGGAATAACGTGCGTATCTGGTAAGACTGAATAAAATGTGTCATCATGAAAAATATTTTTGCATTAATGTGGACTGCATATAAATCCCTTATTTGAACTGTCTGTCTCTCTGATCACCTGACGAGGGCCTGTTAATTGTCCCACGCTCTTATTTTAAATCCAATGGCAACCACACTTGCCACAGGTCGGCTGAATCAGTGGTTTATTTTTGCTGACTGCTGAAAACGAACCTTTATAGATTAGGTATTCCTTCACTGTGTTTCTGTTACCCTTTATTTTTGGCTATAGTTCACACCAAATTGCTGTATGGAAGTATAAACAAATGTAAGCCTGTAAGCAGTTTTTGTTGGGATATGTGTTCTACTTTAATCTGTGTAGCAGTAACTGTGTGTTTCAAAAGGTTCTGTACAAATAAAGCTATTATTTTTGTTAAAGAAATAAGTCATAACTTTCTTCTTTTTTTGGCGGTGTTTGTGCTGTTACTCACCAGGGTACTTCCCTCCTTTATTTCTCTGGATGAAGCAGATAATGAGAAGGATGAGGATGAGCAGAGCAATTGCACACATGAGGCCAATGAACCATCCCTGAGTGGCGATGTCCACCTGTCTGCTTGCCACAGCTGCCCAGAGAGGGAGAAGAAGACTTGACATTTACAACTGCAACTAAAATCTCATCCCCAGTGGCGAGGGAATATAGAAACAATTATCCACAATCATGTGCTAAAACAAACATGGAAGATCAAGTCAGGGTTGCGCATTTTTTGAGCAGATTTTGCATCTAATATGAAGAATTTTTTAGATGGTGAGTGAATCAAGATTGCATATTATTACAGACAAAGACTTCAGTGTTAGAGGAGTTAGAAATTTTCTGGATTATCTTAACAGTGACTTGAACCCACATTAGTAGTAGTACACAATCAAAGAAATCAGGTGTACACACAATTACAGACACACACACAGACAATGACACCCAAACACTCAGACTTACATTAGCGTGGATGATAATAGGTCAGATATCTAATACTAAAAACATACTGAGCTTCTATATTAGAATATCCACTTTTAAAATTCCCAACAGTACAAGACTGACATTTATTATGCAGTACTTAAACCACAAAATTCTGCACACTGCTATATGCGCTGTCTACAACACTACAGTACATGTCTGGCATACAGAGCAACCACATCACATCTGTAAATCCATGCTCGACTCTGTATAATTACACAAAAGCACAAAGTACTACATATTCTACACACAACAAAGTGCAAAGCCAGGCTCAGCCAGACCGAGGTGGAGGCGACCATCCAGGAAGTGCCTCACCTGGGAGAGTAACCAATAGCTCCTTGGAGTGGTGGAGTTCTTGGTCGTGGTGACCCAAAGCCACCAAACGCACCCTATAGCAAAGGCCCCCCTTTAAGCCTTTCAGCGTTATGTTCTGAGAGTCATTCACAAACTCTTTCTGCCAGTCCTCTTCAACTTCACCTGCAGGAAGTATGTTCATGAAGAGAATGTTTGAAGGAGTGAACACAGCTTCAAATAGGCCATGGAGATCATGACATTATGGGAACTAATTGGCTGAAAAGAACATCTACTGGTATGCTGCAGGCAATAGTTAATATTCATGGAGTTCTAGAAAATCCATTAAGTCTATGAATGAATTATTATAGTGCCCCTGAAAGCTCAACGCACTGCAACGTCAGAAAACACATGCAAAAAGAGAAAAACCACTTCACCAGTTTGACAATATGTGCAGCATTTAGAAAATACTGAATTAAAAAAATATAGCTACGCTGTAACATTTTGACTTGGTCCTCTCAGTTTTACATCTTGGCACTTTTGGTCTAGGTTGACATAAAAGACATAAAATATTATTTATTGTGTTCTTGTTCCGCTGAAAGGTGGAAAGCTGGTACATGGGTGGTAAATGCAACTGAAATACATTCATAAAGTACTTTTCTAGCCTTGCTGGAAACTCAAAGTGCTTCTACTTTCACTAAAGGTTAGTAACATATTATTTAATATGAGCTTTAACAACTCTGGTCACCATTTGACTTTTCATCTAGCTTCAGCTTTACAGCAATACTTTACGTTTAGCTACCTTGCGTTGCCACAGTGAACATATTCAGATACTGACTTTGAGCACAGTGCAGCCTCACAGAGTTTCTGGCATAGCTGTAGACTAAATGCTGTGCACGTCATCAAACTGGTGGTGATCCTCTTTTGCGCTGAGCTGTCGGGGCCACTGCACATACACAAATGGTAATGAGCTGAATATGAGATGTGCTGCGACTGATGATAACAATAATTATGTTTTTGATAGCAACATTTTTGGAAGTTACTGCTCTATTATTATGATCTTCCCTAATTGGATCTGTTAAATGGCAGGTGTGAGAGAGCCATACTGCAGTGTTTTTCATCCTCAATTGCAGGTGAATAAAAACAATGGAGAACACTTCAGTCAAATTTAGCTGGCATAATAGGAAATGTTTGTGCTGCTTTTTATGATGTTTGCCTACATACGATCCAGGCAGATTGCCATGGGAACTGCACGCAATAACAGCCCTGGGTAATTAGCAATCCAATCACAGAGACCATTGTTTATCACATCCGGGCCTCTGTTGGCAAAAACCGGCATCAGCACGACTGCCAATATTTCTATTCACCTGCGCAAGCCAATAATGAAGTAGGGGTCTCTTGCCACCAATGGATGGAACTGAGAAACATGTTGGTGTTTCTTTGCTTACTGTTATTTAGTTTGTATTGTGCATAAAAGTTTTTCTCCTGGCCCCAGTACTCCCAACTGATCAGGGCCCAGTCTTCCCCGACCAAGGAGCTAATGTTTCCAAAAGGACCCGCTGAGCACACAAGAAAAAAAAAAATCATCTGTTTATCAAAGGACAATCCAATAACTGTCAATCAAATGTTTTGCTTTTTTACAGTAACATTAAATGCACTAAGCTTCACTGAATCTAGTCTCTCACTGCCTTAAACACAAGCAGGTCGTGAAAGTATGCCAACGACAACAAAAAAAGAAGACAAAAACTAATCATCACTAATCAATAGACACTGAGGTTACTAATATCACAGCAGAATCTGTACCCTTGTGGGGTGGACCAAGTGGAGGTGACCGTGCAATAGGATGAAGGGATTGGGTGCTTCCTGTGGACAATATGAAAAGGGGTAGAGATGGAACCACACGCAAAGCACACATACGAGACACACAGAGACACACAGACACCACAGATGCTGAAGTCATTATGTAGAGAACACAAAGTTCATTGGCATGCCATGCGAACCCCTGGCATGCAGCAGGAAAGCATCACCAGCAGCCGCTGAGGAAGAGGTAAGAAGGGGTCAAAATCACCAAAGGCACAGTGAAAGAAAAAAAGAGCAGCTGAGCACTTTGAAAAGACTCATCGAGTTTTATCACATGGCATTAAAAAGGCACATGTCACAGAGCATCTTTATCGGTGCAGCTTTGAACTTTCCCAGCTTTGAACTCCTCAGCCAAGCATTTTGGTTGGTCACAGAAATTGACAGAGGCGAAGGGAAGTCAGTCAAAAATGAGGAGTGCATGGTTTTTTTTTTTTTTTGGGGGGGGGGGCTTTGCAGCTA
>JAVDPK010002887.1:234989-264367 GCA_034780415.1 Cichlasoma orientale | reverse complement strand
TGTGTGTGTGTGTGTGTGTGTGTGTGTGTGTGTGTGTGTGTGTGTGTGTGTGTGTGTGTGTGTGTGTGTGAAACATGGATCCTTGAAGATTTCAGGGTTTTACCTGATGCAGAATCACCTGTGCTAATACTAAAAGTCTGCCTCCAGTCAAAAATGTGTCTTGCTTATTTATACTTCACTCAGATATTCGACCTTCAGTGAATGATAAAGCTTGTGCAGCAATTTCACAATCATGTGGTTAAAGGGAAACATTTCTGGTACTTATAACAATTGCTTTGTGTCATTACAATTAGACTGGAAGCCAATCATGGGCTTTACGCAAGTGTGACTGGGAAATTTAAAGCCTCCAGTACACATACACTGAGAAAAATGCTTGCATAGTCACAGATTATGGGCTAAAAATGCATATTGGACACAAACTATTTATCAAAACTGTGTATTCTTATTACTGCAAACTCAGACTGCAGAGAATCTTTCATAAATGAATAACTAAATAGCCAGATTTCTAATTGTAGCAGCTAAATCTACATAGATTGGTTATAGATGGAAAGTCATCATTTTCTATTTTATGCTAACCAGTTATAATGGTGCCGTCTGTCAGTTTTACATAGATACAACACAGGTAAGTAAGTGCTTGTCATAAAAGTGGTGCTAATTTTCTAGCAACACCTGCTGCACCAGATATGAAAATGAAGTTTGAAACTAAACTGTGCATCATTTTGAAAAAGTCTACTCTCATATACAGTAAAAAAAAGACAAAGAGAAAGGGCGTGCCTTCCATCTCTTACCTCCCTCAGGTGTCTTAAACTGTTGGGTTGAACTCGGGGGGCCCTCTCCTTTGCCATTGTAGACCCTTACATTAAAGAAATAGAGACTGAAGGGATGTAGAGCAGGCAGCATGCCGTGGCTGTGATTCCCACTGAATATAAGAATGTCCTGCTCCATGTGATGAGGGTTGTGCTTGTAGTGGTGATTTCTCCAGTAATACACCTGTAAGTGTACACAGTTTAATGTACACATTACAACCAGTGGAGTTAGTGTACATGGTACATTTTCTGCAGTTCTTATAGGGCACCTTATATCCTTTGAGATGTCCACGTATTAAATGAGAGGGCACAGGATCCCAGAACACCTCTGTCAGAGTGCTGTTTCGCACCACAGCATGCACATTCTCTGGAGCTCCTATTGGCACTGTATAGCAGACAAGGAACACAGCGATATAACGCCTAAATACAAAACATAAGGTCACGGAGACCCTGGAGCCTGATGGAAACAACAAGCAGCACAGTTGTTAACAATGGCAATAATCGCTAGGACACAAAAGGATCACTGATTTTTTTCAGGACTTGAGAATAATTTATTAGAATGAGTGATTTTACCCCATTTTGGGGGGTCATGGGGGCCCCATAGAGAATAAAACTCAGTGAATCTATTTTTACAGAATATATTAACATTCATAATAAAGTTTCTACAAGGTCACAGAAAAAATATCATATAGTTTACTTGTAACAAATGTATTGGTACAAAAAAACCTAAATATTTGCAGTGGGGGGGGGGGGCACAAACAATTTATCAATGCTGACAAAAATTTCTCTAAGGGTTGATACTGAATCCCTCCACATTGCACAATTGCTACTTTTTCTGGTAGTCTGGTGTATTTTTCAAGAAATAAACTGCAAAGTATGCAGACGCTCATTTTTGGCACATTCCGGGGGAGGTGAGGGGTGTACCCTCAGAATGATTCAACCCGAATCAAACTACGTTCATATTCAAGGTATTATTATTACCAAAAATCATTGGAACTAAGGAAAAAAGTTACTGTACAGTTTTTCTGCATTTAATCAAAATTTGTGAAAATTCTCAATTTTTGGCACATTCACGGGGGCCCTGTGCGGACCACCAAGCTTAACTTTTCCTCTGTGACCCCCCAAGGAATGTTTGAATGTTTCGTGTAATTTCCAGATGGCGCAGAGTGCACCGCGCACGACCTCTGGACCGCCAGTCCGCAAGACGAAAACAGAACCCTACAGAGTAAATGTTATAGGTTACACACCAGCCGCATCACCCCCCCGGGCTCTTCCGCATAATCATTTTTTTAAGAGTCAGTTTTACTCACAGTCCTCTCCCGAGTAGCCGTGGGCAATAGCAGGGTCAGGTCCAGAACCGTGTTCGTTTACAGCCTGAACCTTAATCTCATATGGAACAAATGTGGGCGTTCCAGACACAACAAACTTGGAATTGTTGGACACAGTCACCGTAGTCCACTCGCTGTCTACCACCTTCTGCCTCCACATCACTCTGTAGTGAAGCCCAGGGCCATTAGACTGGAGGCCTGTCAGTGGCTACACAGGAGAGAGTTTTAATGTAATTTATTTGCCAGTAGAATACTTCTGCAGATAACATATAATAGTATAGGAAGCTGTGCATATGGTTTTGCTGAATGACAATAAATTAAAAAAAAATGCAAAGAAAGCTCCTAAGACCACACAATTACAAAATCAGCCTGTGCAGTATGAGGAGACTTTATGTATTGTGGTTCTCCCTGGGCAACAATAAATGCCTGAGGATTAAAATGATCAGCCTTATGCTGCTTATTACCTTCCAGGAGATTACAAGATTGTTATGTTCAGTTCCAAATCCCTGTACACCTGCTGGGTTTTCATCTGGAGCTGAAAAATATATTATTAAGGACACAATTAAAAACTACAGTGCCAGGAATCGGATCTGATTTACTTTGCAGTAACAAGCAGATCGCCTGATTCACTTCTGCAATAAACCATACAGCACAAGCTGATGCATACTTTAATGTCTTTACTTACAAAACAACCCTAATGCATTCCATAATGGACAGACGGAGAATTACTTTATACAGGAAACGGCATCGAGGAAATTACACAGTCAGCTGCTTCCGTACCTGCAGGTTCTGTCTTGTACATTCTGGAGGAGCGGCTGGGATTGCTGAAACCCACTGCATTGAGAGCCAAAACTCTAAAGGTGTAGTGCACATAGGGTGACAGTTTAAGGTGAGCTGTAGTCTTGGTTCCAGGCACCTCAGTAAGATTATGCCAGTAGCCTCGATGGTGCAGTGAGTCTTCATACTGGATCAGAAATTCTGTATAAAATAAAAAAAGACACACTTTAAACACTGTCTGACAGTATATTTGCATTAATGGAATTAAAGCCCTCTGGGTTTTTTTTTTTAGGCTACTTTAATTCAAAAAGCCTAGTTTGCCAAAAGAAAATCCCTAAATATGCCACTTCTGGCAGCACTTTGACGATTCAAGAAAACAGCAGATTTAGATAGGTTTCCCAAAAGCGATGCCTGTTTGCATCACCCCGAGCACACTAATTGACAGCACAGAAATAAATTATCTTCCAGTGAAGTTTGGAAAAGTTTCCATGCATATATTTTTTTACCAAAAGACAGATTGTAGATTTTTTTCCCTCACTGACTTCAGACTTTGTCTTTGGCTACTATTGGGTGCTTATCATAATCCATCCATAACTGCAAAATAATTTTTAAAGATTTTGTTCACATAAAAACATTTAGTGGAATATTAGACAACAATATAATAGAGAAAGCCAGTGAAACAAAACACACACACACACACACACAGACATACTCTGAATGGGGCTGTTATGTTCATCCCCAGGGATCCAGGTGAGCTGAACGCTCCTCTTTTTCAGGTCTGTCAGTTCCAGGTCCGTCGGGGGGTCGGGTCGCTCTGGGAGAAATACAGTACAAGCAGCAGCATCAGCACATGTGCTTGGGATTATATTCACAGTGGCTTCATTTTATAGAAGATGAAGGGTTCATGCTGTGACAAGATGGAGCAAAAACCAAAAGAAAAGGATGTCTCAGCCGTGTTTTCTGTCATAGCAAAATAGCAAAATCCTAATAAATGCTAAGTTTGTTGATTTAACCAAGCATACCTTTTAGTTACTCCTTTATTTCTGCACATGTTCTATTAGACTGTGTTATTTGGTCTGTGATAAACATGCAGACATTGCATCATGCATACGAAAACCCTACAACATAATCACTCTGCATGAAATCAGGTCTCAGGCTCACGCGGAGGTTAAATTGATGCTCATGTTTTGGAATTAGGTGATAAAGTGAAATGCATGCCTTGAATTAATAAGTAATGATGAAAATGTGCATTTGGAAATATACCAAATGGTGCAATGGGGAGATGTCTGCTTTACAAGTGATCTTTGCATTCAACTGTGAATTGAAATTTCTTCTCTATTAAGTCGATGTTTACACCAGTGGTTTAAAGCATTCAAACATTATGCATATTTGGCAAAACATTAAAAAATATATAACCTGTTTTTTTTTTTATTATGGAGAAAAAAAACTCCCCTTGGGGACAAAAAGAAATAAATGCTAGAACATCAAAAATGAATGAAAAAATAACAAAAACACATCCACAACAATGTTCTGTGATTTTCAGGTCAAAGCATGCTGCATTTAACAAACAACACAAGCCCGCGTCAGCAGAGCACATCTGGATGCTCATGTGTGCTGCAGGTTTACCGTAATCAACAGCTGGTGTTATGGCCTCTGTCAGGTAGGAGGGCAGGAGTGAAATAGGGAATTTAGAGGTCAGCCATTCATAAGAAAACAAAGAAGATAATCTGGCTTGTTTAGAAGGCAGCAGTCAGATACTCGTGCTGCTGACTAAATCCACTCTCATACTCAAGCAAAGTCTCAGGCATTTAACCTTGAAGCGATGAAAGCTAGTCTGTTGAGTAAGTTAGCTGACAGGTTAGCTTTTCTAGGAGGAGCTGAGATAAGGAGAAGTTCAGTGTTAATAAATTGTGAGCTAGTTTCAGAAGTGAGCAGTTCTGAGCTTCTGCAAACAGTTACATACCCACAACAGTGAGCGTGGCAGTGGCCGAGTCGTGGTCCAGAGTGGTGTTCATGATGCACGTGTACACTCCTGCGTCATCCTCCGTAACATCAGTGATGGTGAGGCTGTCAGAGTCTACGATCAGTCTGTGAAAGCATTAAGCAGTTCAGTGTGACCTGAATATATCAGGATTTTTCTTTGGTTTACATAATTCGGTGTTTAAACCAGTACACAAAGGATACCGCATGTATACATAACAGTATACAAATACCAGACAAAGATCAGATATTTATTTTACAGTTCTGATCTGACCTCTCATCATCAGGCAGCTCTCCATCATCTTTGAGCCAGGTCATCGTGGGAATGAGTGAAGGGTCATGTTTCACCGTGCATTCAAAGACCACAGATCTGCCCCTCTGGACCTCTTTGTACTCTGGCTGCTTCAGGATTCGGGTCGGCTCTGATGGGTGGGACAGAAGGGGGTTTAGACACTGTGAGAACTTCAAACATTAAATTATTAAAAGCTATAAGCCTCACTGGCACATGTTTGCTCTGAGCTAACTGAATTATAGCTGGTTCTCATTTAGTCGCTGACAGATACAAAATGCAAGTGTTGAAACTGAAAAGGAGAACAAATGGGAAATGTTTCAGGAGCTGTAATTAGAAGTGGCTGACATTTTAAAATTATATTTGAACTATCAAGGCTGCCACAGATTTAAGTGACTATGGGCGTCACATGGTTGTTTGGTGCCAGATGGGGTGGTCTGAGCATTTCAGACTACTGGGATTTTCCTGCACAATCATCTGGAAAGTTTACGGAGAATGGTGCAAAAAAGAGAAATGAAAACTCCCCGTTAATAACCACCTGTTACAACCAAGGTACGCAGAAGAGCATCAGTGAATGCATAACATGTCACACCTTGAAGCAGATGGGCTCCAGCAGCAGCAGAACAGAAAACTGAGACTACAATTTGCACAGGCTCACCAAAACTGGACATTAGAAGTTTAGAAAAATGTAGCCTGGTTTGACGAGTCTTGATTTCTGCTGTGACATTTGGATGGTAGGGTCTGAATTTAGTGTAAACAACATGAGAGCACGGGTGGAAGCAAGCAACTATCAGGGAGCTAAAATATTTAACAACAGAATAATAATTCAGAAGAGAAAGATTCTTACCTTTGACCTCCATGTAGACGTGATTCTCATAAATACCAAGATCATTTGTGGCAACACACGTGTATTTGCCGCTGTGTTGTGCATGAGCTACGCGAATCTCCAACGTCCCGTTGTCATGCAGAATGTAAGGGTCTTCCTGCAGGATGCTGGACCGACTGTCTTTGAACCTGAAGCACAAAGTCGGTTGTTTTGAGTTATTAAGAGGAACACAAAACAACACTTTTCCTCTGTTAAAAGCTCATTCACTCACCACGTAATTTTAGGGACGGGTGATCCAAAGGAAGAGCAGTCTATCAAGGCCTGGTGATTCCTGATGATCTGGTAGACTTTGTTGGGTGGTGTCAGCACTCTGGGTGGCTCCGCTGCAGTGAAGCATTACTGCCATGTTATTACTTTCCAGGAATCAATAAACATGGAAAATAGCATTCAAACACAAAGGGATCGTGTGTAGAAAACTCACAGAGGACATTGACAAAGGCATTGGACAGGAGGTAACCATAGTCGTTAGAGATGTTACACTGGTACACAGCGCTGGATCCAGACTGTACACCAGCAAAGATTATGGTGTCGTCCTCCACCTTTCTGCTCTCGTCCTTGGGTGAATCTGTTAATGTACAAAAGGGATTCTAAGATGCAGTATATATATGTATATATAAATGTATTTATAACTTGTCTTTGGTTGTCAGTCATTCATTCATAAACATGGCTGGTTGTCATTAGTTTGACAGTTTGTGGTGTAAAACGATGTCGCTAAAAGCTTTTTGAAACTCGTCCTCATCCTTAAAATGATGTTTGAAAAAGGTGGGATTTTTGGAATTCGTATCACAACTCTCAGAAAATTTGAATCAATAACCACCCAAGGGAAGGCATCTACAAATTCTATTTTAATAATGCCTGCTTCCCATGAAAAAGGAGATAATCTATCATTAAAGCCTAGAGAGTTTAAAAAAAGAGGAGCAGGCTGCACTTACTCTCTATGGGGATGCCATTCATAGACCAGGTGATGGTGGGCTTGGGTGTGCCACTGGCCCTGCAGGTCAGCACTCCGTTCTCTCCTGGAGCTAGGACCAGGTTCCTGGGAGGGCTACTGATCCAATATGGAGCAGCTGCAAGCAGCGCAGAGTACAGAAGCAGGCTGGACAATTAATCACTAAACCCACTGCCCTGTTGGCATCAGTGAATAAATCAATTATAAGATGGAGGAAGGGAGGGGGGTTAAGAGATAGAAAGAAGCAGAGTCTGATAGGATGCTGTGCATTTCATCGCGCACACCTTTGACCGTGACATGGATAGTGTGGTGCACTGAGCCAAGCTGGTTCTTTGCTGTGCAGCGGTAATCTCCTGCATCTGATGCGGACACGTTCTCAATATGAAGGGTCTTGTTGTAGTTCAGGAAGGATGCGCGTTTGGAAGGCAGATCGCCACTTATTTTAGTCCACGAGATTTGAGGGGTGGGCCTGGATTCATAAAGAGAGAGACAAAGAGTGATACAGGTGGGCACTCAGTGCATTCATAACTTAATTAACATCAGATTCTTTGACCTACAGTCCTTCTGCAATGCACTCCATCTCCAGTTTATCTCCTCTCAACACCATCTTGGAGCTGGAGGGGCCAGATGGGGTGAGGAAGGTTGGTCTTCTGTCATCCACCGGTGCCTCTACAGTTACACACATGCACACACACACACAGACTCATATGAGTGATGAAAGTGATTATAAAAGCAAAGAAATGAGCACCTCTTCTGCAAAATCCAGGGCAAATCAGGTCCTTCAATATCACTACCCGCCCATCACCTTGGAAAATTGAAACGTGTGCTGGTCTGCATGCACGGACACTTTATCACAGACTAATTCTCATTTTTCACATTTAGACATTAAACTCTTTGTTTTGTGGTATGCGGACTAAATTAACTTAATATACAACACAAAGAGAATTGCTTTTTGCTACTGAATTGGCAATTTAACTGGTAATAATGTAATCTTCATAACTAATAAAATCCAGAGTAAATGTTTGAATTTGATGAGAACTGAAGTGTTTGCCTGTTTCAATTTAGCCAATGTGTGTAACCAATCAACAAGGAGAAGAAAATGTTGAGGAGAAATGAAAAAGAGAAGAAAATGATACGTGAGAGAGAAAACTACAAGAAATATGGAAAACTTTCAGAAATTAAGACTGGAAACAAAAGAGAATTTTAACATGCATATTTTAACTACAGTAAGGGGTTAATTCATTGTCCAGAATAAATTTTAGGAATGAGGAATCTGATTGGGTAGAGCAGGAGTTACAGGATGAATATACTTGGATTTGTGGGTTTGAGGGGTAGTGGTTAGTGGGTAAGATGCAATTCCCAGCTCCATGTTCGGAGTAATCACTAGAGGGTGCCAGATCTCACCCCTTAAAAAACTCTTGGAGATTGGAGAAACTCTCAGGGTTGATGGGTCGAAGGGTTGAAGGGTTAGCGTTAGTGGGTAAGAGCTAGTATGGAGCTCTAAATTGGGGATTAAACACTAGGGGGTGCCATAACTCACCACTAAATAAATCAGTGTCATTGTAAAAAGCTGCCATTGTGTCATTGATTGCATCCACTGCAACACAACAGAAAAAGAAAAACAAAACAGAAAGAAAATCACACACGCCACAAGTTGAAATCATCATGACAAAGAAAAGCACACGCTTGGACAACTGAACATGACTGTACTGAAAAATAAAAAAAGCAAAAGAACAAAAATTCACATTAAAAAATAAAAAAGCAATGAACTAATTGTTGCCATAAAAATCTAGTGGAGACAGCCTGTCGTCATGTTAGCTGAGATGAGTGCAGCCTTTGTTGTTGGTGGAGAATGTGTATGCAGAACATATTACAGAAGTTATACTGAATGTCTGTTTGGCACATAACCACGAGAGCGCTGACAATATGTCTTTTCAGTGTGGCGACGACCGCTGGCGTCCCCGAGGATGCCATCATAGATAGGAAATGCAGTTTTCCTCCTACGCCATCATGCCTGCACAAACTACCGTAAATGAACTGCACAAACATGCGCACACATCACAAACGCTGCCGCTCTCTCAAAATCTCAGTCATGCTAGGTCGCAACGCCTCGAGCGGACTGCAGTGCTCTCGTCTCTGCATCGCACACAGTGTCAGACTTACGGTTGAGGACCCTGACAGTGATGGGCTGTTTCTGCTGGATGGTTTGTGTGTGTGGGAAACGAGCGTAGCAAATATAGTCACTCCTGGTGTCCACTCGGCGAACATTAGAGAAGTACAGGTCACCGTTCAAAGATTGAGACACCCTCTGGCTCTGAGGTAGCTTCTGAAAGTCTGAAAGGCACAGCATCAAATTGGCATGAATCAGAGCAGTGTTTGAGAGAGTGCAGGTTATAGATGGCAGCTGCATGACTGTATTTCCTCCAAAATTAGGTCTCAGTGCACTTAATGTGTACATAAGTCACAAATATTCACATTTTGAAATGCACGTCATCAGGCTAAAGACGTGCTAGTTGCCATTCAGTTTTCATTTCTTACGGAAAATTTTGGGAGTGAATAGAATTCAATAAATAGAACAGCAGAAAAATATGTTACAATTTCAACATTTCTAACAACCTAGCTCGCAAAATGAAACACAGCAAAAATGATTTTTTTGTAATAGAGAATGGGTAAAAAAAAATAGGTAGCTACTTTAACTGAAATGCTTATTCCTATACATCATAGTACCACAAAGAAACATGTGAGATCATGTTGCTCACTGTTGTCCATCCAGAATATGATGGGAGGGGGTAGGCCAGCAGGGGGGCGGCACGGCAGCACTAAGGACACACCCTCCTGAACCACGATTGGCTTGATTTTCTCCTTTGACCACAGCGGGGATCCTGCATTGGTTGGAGAATGTCATCATCAAATCCTAAACTGGCATAAATCATGGGTTACTAATGGACCATAGCTTGCATGACGACTGCACTGACAAGGCAAGATGAGAGGGATGATACCTAATTGAATAAAAATATGGAAGTGGGGGAAATACAAAGGTTCAATGACCGATATTTACTATTGCATCCTACAAAATAAAACATGCACCTTTATACAAACAACTTTTACCTTCCAGGAGTGCTCTTAAGGTGGAAAATGCAACTTAATTGTTAGAAAAAGGGAAGAAAGGAGGTGATTTTCATGAGATACATATGATGAAATGAAAGAAGAGTAAAGTGATTTTAAAGAAAGGATACACCAGACTTTACTCACTGGACTGTCTAACGACTATATTGTTGGAAACAGCAGTTCCGTGTTTGTTTCTCGCTGTGCACTGGTACACCCCCTCGTAATTTTCAGCCCTCTCTCTGCTGATATCCATCACCAGAGTCCCAGAGTGCGGCCTCATGTCCACGCTGGGATGGTCCTCGACGTCAAAGTGGGTCCCGTTTCTCGTCCAGGAGAAACTAAGTGAAAAAGAAGACAGTTGTCATAACAATGCGGTTCATTTTAAGGGACCACAAAAGTGAGATATGATAATCTGGTTATTCTGATAAAAAAATAATGCATCAGAAAACCAATTTTCCCAATTGGCTACTTGATTACACCTGAATTCTTAATGTTTCTAATCGTGTTCTTTAAACAAGTATTTCAAAAGATTTTTGACAGGTGGTGGTTGAATCCACACCTGGGGATTTATTTTTTGTTTGTTTCATCTAACAGCATTTCGCTGATTCCTACCTGGGATGCGGCTTTCCCTTCGCCTCGCAGTGGATTATAATGTTCTCTCGTGGGTCGACGATGTAATCTTTAGGGGACTGGTAAGTGATGGTCGGCGGCTGCGGCACTAAAGATGCCCAGAAAAAAGGGTGATATTTAATCAGGACCTTTACTGCATAAGTAAGCCTTTTTTTTTCTGCTGCCGCATTGACCACACAAGCAGTCATTACCGATCACATGCAGACTTAGCATACTGAATAAAACCAGCCGGCTGTTTGCTGATGAACAGAAAAAGCTCACAGAATGTGTGCAGGCAGAAAGCTGAGGTACATTTCCCTTTATTGCAATGAGCCAATGCCTAATGTATTCCTGTCAGTGCTGGGGAGATAAGTAATGGACTATGACAAAACAAATGATGCAGGAATTCATGCTGCTTGCAATATTGCTTTATGGAAACTCTACCACTGCAGAAACACATAACAAAAACAGCAAACAAAAAAAACACAGAAACCAGTGCATGCAACATGCCAAGTCCACTCTAAATCACACGCAGTGCCCCATAAAATAAATCAGCCCCCAATGTGATTCAAAAAACATAATGAACAGCTAGATAAAATATGATCTTTAATGCTCGAAAACAAACGGCAAGCTCAAACTCATCAGCGAATTCAGTTTCTTTGAGACTTACATCCTTCCAGAACTTCAGCAAACAAGAAAGGAAACATAGTGACAGTAAAAAGAACCAGACGTTAGTGATGAAAAATATCTGCCTGCAATATGTATGCCTCATAACAAGGGTCGCACAAGGCTAGCTCTCCATTGAGGAATGCCAGCCTCCAGTGGTCAAAAAAATTCATAGAAGCCACAGAAGCTTCAGGCTGAGACGCTAAAAGTCGGTCCTCATCAGCCACAATGAGCGCACTGAAACAGTGTTAATCTATACACACTAGGCAAAAAATATTTCCTTTACGTGTATAAAGTACATGTAAATGGTAAATGAATCTATCTTGATTAAATTACCAGACTGAGTCATCTCAACTCAGTAAAATCATTATTTGATTAGCCAAAAATAAGTAAAACACCACATGTTTTTTTTTATTTCAGATGGATGTGTTTGATATTTTGGTTTGCCATAGGAATTTGGAAGAATCATTTTCAAATTAGACAGTTACAAAAAGCATGTTTTTGTACTTTTCTGATATTTAAGACAACATTTATGAATTATTAGCCATCTATATGTAACATAAAGAAGAAAAAACTATGCAATGTTATATGGGGTAAAACTCATTTTATCAGCCAAACTGTACTGGGGCAGTTTTTGGAGGATTTGAACATGTTGCTGTATCCGGTGTGTGATCTGTTGTCTTACGGTCTAGTGGGACCTCCAGCGCAGTGGCAAGGTGTACCAGGAACAGCACGAGCAGTGCTACATCCATCCTCCTCCTCTCCATCATCACGTGAGACGCAAAGGTCTGCCCCCAAATTCAGCGACGCACCGCCTCTGAGGACACGTGCACATTCACAACTACAGGTAGAGAAAAGAGAAAAATGAAAGAAAGAAAGAGGCTTTTAGAGACATGAGGACATATGCAAGAACAGAGACTACTGGGCTGAATAGCACATCCAGTTACTGCAGCTATCAGTCATACACTGAGCTTGTTCTATTCTGGTTATGAATTAAAGAAAGAGAGAATGAGCGAGAGACACATATAGCTCTGGCCACAGATTGATGTTAGTTACCATCCACCGCAATTTGCTTGAAGCTATCTTTTTGATCTAGTGCATTCCGATAGGGACCGACGGGTCCCACATGGGTTCATTTTGCTGGGCTAATCACTGCCGTGGCCATGATGCCATTAGGCTTCTCTGCCATATCGATCACATCAGCTGGCAGATGACATGCCAAGGGACAAGACGAGGGGACACTCACTTTACTTTCCATTTAACTCCGAGCTTTATCAATGTGATTGAGTGACTGGCCGAGCCAGCGGCAAAGTGATCTGAAATGAGGTCAGATTTTGGATTGTGAACCATCATTCTTTCACGGCACTGTTGTAGTGGGAATGTCATATCTGACAAGACAGATCAAAGATGTCTGACATCTCTGTTTGCTGAGGACAGTTGCTACAAGTCCAACAAGATTTCAGGTTAAGCTGAGGTGACTCGCTTCCATGCATGGGGCTTTTCTTTTGTTATGCAATTTTATCAAATCATGCCTCCAATACAGTACAAGTGTTGAGTGGACTACAACTGACTAGAAGGCAAAACAAAATGTATTTACTCCACAGGACAAAAATTCTCACTTGCTGCCAACCAGCTCATTGTTGCCATATTAAACCTTCATCCAAACAGAAGTAATTACTTTTTCTTAAACAGAGCTTAAAAGAGGAAGATAATGTTGAAATATTGAAGAAATCAAAGATCAGAATGTGGTTCAAACGTCAGAGAAATACCAAAAGCAAAAGGTCAAAATGACTCCTCAATTTGATTCATACTATTCTGCATAATTCAGTGCTGCCACAAATAAATTAAACGTATTTTGTGTGAATGTGAGCGAAGCACTGAAATGATGAGTCAAAAGAATGAAGAAAATGAACTTAGGAGGAGCCGTTTTTTGTGTTTTAATAACTGCAGTCTGACCTGTTTTTTTTATCTCGCTTGTCTGCTTGTCTCACCCAAGGCATCCACTGGCACACTATTAAAAATGTCACAGCTCAATTTAGAGCTCAGGCAGACTAATTTGCTGCATTATCACATAAGTACACTATCAAACCCAGAATGTTAACACTGGTTATTGTATGAAAAACCTCTAAAGGTGGAGCTGCACATGTGTGCTGCACTCCTGCATGGGGCGTTGGGCAGGTCATGGCTGGAGATGAGGTTGTGAGAGCTGTGTCTGGGACCAGAGGCTAGACAGCCAGGCAGTAAGACCTGGTCTTGGCCTGGTCTTCCTTGGGGAACTGGTGTATTTGTTAGTGCTGCCCTAGAGTCACAATTCAGTACCAGCCTCAGAGCCTAGTAGCATGGGAAGAGACCAAGGCTAATGTCTGCTGCCCCCCAGCTTCAACTACACCTCTCCCGGGAAGGCCTGTATTATTCGCCTAGGGTAGCCAATCAAACTGCTGTGTATACCCCGGGCAGCTCTGGGTTGGGATTTGACATAAAAAGATCCAGAGCGTCATTTCATCAAGCCATCTTTCAGGCTGCAGGCTGTGGTGCTGAACCTGTGCATTCACTTTCCTTCAGTATTTATTTTCAACTTGTGCTAGAATTTTATGATCAGATGTTGTTTATGCAAAATCCATTCATGGTTATCAGTAAGGTATTACACTGCGATCATTTTGCACCTGAACTGAGGCCAAACGGAGAGTTATGAAAGGTGAAGTAAAAATGGCCAGCCGGTGACAGCAACAGAATAAATGTGTTAATTACACATTTTTATGGTGAATCCCCAATAAGCTTTGAGATTCTTATCTGGAACGGAGCCAAGGATTCATCCTGGATTCATTTCCCAATTTAATGAGGTGTAGCAGCTCAGCTCCAGCCGGTCAGCGTGTTTCCCTTTGTGCACACTGTACATGTGTGCGCCTGTACTTATCTGAGTGCATGTGTACAGTATATGTCTGTATGCTATAATTATCCCTGTGAGCTGCAGTGATATAAGGCCAGCTCTCACATCCCTCTCACAGCTGAGCGACTGCGGAAACTCCACGTCGCTCAACCTGAAAACATCACTTAAAATGTAAGTTACCAATAACTAGCCACAGTTTACACTGTTCAGATGAATCAGTGGAGTAAAGCCTTCACCTTGCCAATGTACCAGGCAAAAATTTGCATTGTATTTTGAGCTTAAGTCAAGGAAAGCCTGCATTTTGAAAAAGAAACTAGAGCTGAAAACCTTTTTCTCATCTCAGCTTACAATTATTCAAGGTGAACCCTAATCGCAAAATATCTATCTCTGTTGCTGGACCCTCCTATGCATCCTGCGCTGACAGAAACGGGAAGGCCAAAGTCAATAAATCTCTTTTGCTGAAGCTCAGATAAAACCCCAGTACTGTTTGGAGTGCTGTGCCAAAAGCCGTCAGATGGCTGATAACGTGGAAAAGGAAATGGCCTCTTAGACAAAAACACAACAGATTGGTAAGGGCACTTCCAGTGAGGATTTTTCACTCTTTTTCATATAGATAAGGCTGAGGAGGATTTGGTGAACTAAGCTCACTTTGAAAAGTCAACATAATAACTGTTCACTACGACCCTCATGATGACGGTGACTGACCGATGTAGGATATTTTAAGGCCGATGCCGATATTTGGTGATTTCAGAATCCAATATATCAGCTCATATTTTTTTTTTCTATCAGGCACACAAAAAAAACAGATTTCCCTAATATTTGTTATGCTTAGTTATTTATGAGTCTATACTAAGATAATATGACAGTGCAGTTAAAAATAAACTTGCTTTATTTATTGCTACAAGAAGTTGTGGATTACTCATTTACGCTATTCCTGCTCGGATCAGCTGGTTGTTGTTCAACGGGGAAGTTGAAATAGTTACAAAAAAAAAGCCAACATAACTAAACACATGGTTTACAAACAGCCAGCTTTGTTAAGCGATTGCAGGAAAAAAAAAAATAATGAGCAAAGCTAGCGTTTAAATACCAATCAAGCTAAGTAGCTTCTTCACTAAAAATTGATGTCAGCAAAGTGAAAGGCTGTAATGTTAATTACTGTCTCCGACTACATAAGACCACCTTCGCTCATGACTTGCTTTTCATTTTGTCAACACTTCGCTCTGTAAAAGCTGCATTGAGCCGTCTGCCTCTCATTCATCCAGCCTCTTCAATTACTCCATTGTCATTTTCCCATGGCCAGCTACTTCACCATCCCAAAACTAATTGGTTTTGTGCACATGTCAGACGCAGCACAACACACACACGCACGATACAGCACATTCACACAGGCTGTCAACAGAATGTGAGGGTCAGGACGTGTCTCAGCACACAGATAGAGGTGACAGGGGCACGAGGGCTGACAATGGAAGCAGACCACAGTGTAAACGAATTGCAGTCAGTGTGGAAAAATCCCCTCACAGCAACAGATAATACTACATCATATGCCTTATGCTAATCACCTGCAAAGACAGTGCCACTGTCTGTGCCAAACGTGATAGTGATGCAATCCTGCAGCCCTGACAGAATCACAACTATTGCATCAGTACTGTACAGTTTTAACAGCTATGATGAAAGACTAGTTTTTCTCTAATGCCAAGCACCCTAATTAACTCCCATAATCAGTGCTATTGATGGCTCATGCAATCGGGGGTTTGTGAGCCTCGGTATGGCCTTAATGGAGCAGCAGGGATCCCCCACAGATGCCTGAATGGATGGGGGTGGAGGTGTTATTATGATGTGAACGACTCCATACTCAGGAAGGAGGTGATGAGGAAACTGATTCGGTTGGAAGCGTTTATTTTTCTGAGATTGCCGGGTGCTCTCGTTGCCTGCTGTTCATGCCTTGGGCTGCATGTATTTCTCTGTGCTATTAGACATCAGGAGTGGAGGGGTGGGGTGGGGTAGTGATAGTGATAGTGAGACAGTCCTTCATTGGTCTCAAAGCTGATGAAATCCCAATCAAAGGAGTTTAAACAAATAGTAAAGTTATTACTTTAAATACTCCCTGCAGATTAAAATATAATATAATATAATATAATATAATATAATATAATATAATATAATATAATATAATATAATATAATATAATATAATTTATTGCTTTGTTTCCTCAAGCTATAGATTCACAGCTAATGTACTAAGCAGGAATAAACAGTGATATGATTCATAGCAACGATGCATGAATGTTCGGTGGATTTGACTAATACCTTTCACGAGCCTTTTATTAGCAGCCATAGGACCACAACAGACATTCCATGAGCCGGCTTCAGTGTGCGTTTCCCATAATCTTCTCATTAGCTTTTGTAATTGAGGGAGCGAATGCAAATAATTGGTGTGGTTAACATATGAATTGGGGTCCTGTTGTTCAGCGAGACCCTGCAGCCCAAAGAACACACCAGATCCCTTGATCTGAACTGTACAATGCTGGACAATAAAAGATCCTCAATCATGTGATTCACTGTAAAGATGCTATTTGCATTCAGCTCTCTGGCCAGAACTAGAGTGGTTTTGATGCGTCGGAGTCTCATACACGCAAGCAAACAAGGTTCTGTCTCTTTATATTAGTAATATAAACTTACATATGATGTGAATTCCACTAATTTTGCACACTGTAAACTTAAAGTCTAGTTTGGGATTGGAGACTACTGGCAGAAATGACCTAATGAAAAAATACATGCGGGGTGTAATTATGGGACGTGTAGGCTCTTGTATTTTTCATGTAGCCCCACCTATATGTTTTGTGTACTGCTGCATCAATTCTTTCTTTTGCAAACTGCTTCAGGCAAGTCATCACACTTCGTGGAGGAGCTCGATAAATCTCTGGGGCAGGCCTTTAAAGTTACAGGGCTTTGTTTTTTTTTAAAACTCCACTGCCTATCAATATGAAACAACTCTTAATTCTAATTGGCATCTGCTACTAATACAACATGTCCGGCAATTTGTCTAGTCTACCTCCTTTCAGAGCGCCACACATTGACATTCACTAAGCTTCCTCGCCATACGTGCCAAAAACACTTCAGGATTCGCTCGCCGTTCCCTCTGCCTAAATGCTAATCAGAGACAGCGCCGGCACTTCTGAGGAAGACCGCCTCTTTAACATGCAGATGGAAGCAGCACCACTAGATGAGATGGTGCCGTTAACCCCTCTGTGGTCTAAGTTATCATAGCTGATAACCCTGACCCCACCTTAGCTCTGTATTTTAGGGAAAAGGCAAAACTGACTTTTTTGCAAATAGCTTTTGATGTCTATCAGTTACCATTATTCCCCTTTTTTTAATCCCTGATTGCCAAGACTTGGGAGAAAAAATTAATAAAAACAAAAATGCATATACTGATTGCCTGGGGTTGGGATTAGAATTAGAGTTAGAATTGGGTTTGATAAAAAAGGAAATCCCTGCATGTTGAATCAGAGTGCTGTGAAAATAAGTATTTCTTTTATCTATACATTTAGTTGTAGAGTCACATTATGGGTGCATTTCCTCTGGATTGGTGTATAAAGCCCTCTCCTTAGGAAAAGTACTGGTGGAAAATTAGAGGTCTTACAATTATTTCACTGCTTCACAATCTAGCAAAAACAAATTATTCTTTAAAAAAAAGTTCAGCAGTGCATTTGTTGCATCTGCCTTGTACATGAGCTCAATTACTGGTGGCACTTTAAAAAGCATGGATGAAATTGAGAGCAGGTGGCAAAGCAACACAAGACTGAACGAGCAGATGCGTACCGGAACTTGAACTTTACCCAAACGTTGATCCTTACGCTGTTAACTACTTCATAAAACTCAATATCCCCAAATAGTTCTGCTTGTGCAGAGTGAGACATATACATCCTCCTTATTTATGCGTCTTCACACATCGTGGACAGCGCTTGAGCATGCCTGCCCCGCCACATGAGAGTGTTATGCGTGAAGCCATTCATATGCAGAGCAGACGTTCATTGTCACGAGCAAATACAAGAAGAGTGGGTGGAATGCATGCCGACTGGCTTCTTGAATAGCTAAAAGAACTGTTAAAATCCTCATACAACATCACAAGACAAACTTTGGCCACAGAGACATAGCAGCTTTGAAAAAAAGCAATCAACAAAACCCAATCTCCTGTGGGAAGAAATCCTGCGAGCCAGCAGATAGAAATTTCCATGCATTTGTGGTCTCAGACAAATGAAGCTATAAGAGTTGCACAATTTAATCCATAAGTCTAATAGTTCAGTTGAGCAAATGTGGAAAAATGTTTTCCGGCTAAATATAGGGACTGTCCGTACACTTTTCAGCAGAGCAGAGCCACTCAAAACTGCACTCCAAAAGGGCACTCTGTATCCATGGCAATCCCCTCAGTACTTTTAGATCTCCATGCCAACAAAAAGATTTTAACTCTCATCAAACAAAGACATATGGAAAAAAAAAAAAAAAAAAAACAGGAGAAAGATGCCCAGGCACTTTTATCATCCCAGAAGTAATCTTAGAAAAAAAAAATGCACGTTTGACATCTGTTTAGTCCAAAAAAAAAAAAAAAAGTCTTAAAATCCTTTGAGCTCAACAAAGAGATTTCATTAGAATCTCAGTTTGCCACCATGTCCACGTCGGAAGGCTTACTATGCGTGTGAAGGGTCTCTCAAGATGGTGCCAATATGAGAAGTTTACATTAAGCTTAGGGGTGCCATAAAGAGAGTCTGTGTAAGAGAGAGAGCGTGCAGGAAATGATCACCTCTGACTCACAAAAGCTCTGATGTTTTGTAGCAAACGAATCCCAGTGGGCCATTTCAGCCATGGTAACACAAAGAAACATTGTCTATATATGATTGCTGTGAGTCAACAGTTGATGCAACTGGGCCTTTCTAGAAAAGCATGACTGTATAATGAACACCCTTCTGGTGGAATTTGAATTGTGCTGATACAGTATGTAGGCAGGGAGCGACTGGTCATTTGGAGCTGTCTGCACTTTGTGCGGGTACCATTCAGTCTAGCGAAATCTGCCGACAACATCAGATAACAAAGCGTGAACACTGACTGCGAGCTGGAACAATCTGTTACCGCCGCGTGCTACCAGAACATGTAATTCAACAGTGAGAAAGGAGCAGGTGGACAGAGGCAGCGAGGCTGCGGCCATTTCTCCGCGCATAATTAGAATAAACCACAGGCTGAAATTGATTCGGATTCAGAGGCATTTCAAGGAAAAGAAACAAAATGTGTTTTTATTCATGCAAAGGCTTTAATAGGACGCTTGTAAGACGAAAGATATTCAATATATATTGAAATAGGTCATTTTAGGGGCACCTTCAGGGCGAGCTCTGAGCTAAATGCTAATGTTAGCATACTGACATGCTCACAATGTAGCTATACTAGTAGATATATTCTGTTTACCTGTTTTTAGAAGATTTTAATGTAACAATTCTGAAACCAAGATCACAAATCACAATAGAAACATCTGCAATATTATACTGCCATTCTGTCTTCCCCTCCCACGATACCATGTGGATCTGTTAAAGCTGTATTCTTTAAAGCTCGTTCAGATACCGAGTGAACTCTAAACACACCAGAAGTTTAAAGTTTGGGTTTTTTTGCTTATGATCTTTTCATGATCAAGCGATTGGCCCTGTAGTAAAAATATCTTCTCATGTTTTGCTGTGTTTTTGGGATCTTTTTCATATCATCCATGGAGGAAACTATGGACTTCTGTACCGAAATTCTTGGCAATCCATCCCACCTTTGTTGATTTATTTCACGTGAGGCAAAAGTGTTGGCGCAACCACCACAACAAACTGACAATCATTGCATCCCCTGAGACTTGCTGCCAGCAATGCAAATAAAGAGGAAGTTGTGCTGGCAGTTGTCTTCCACCAACACCACACAACAAAGCATGAACGCCGCCTGTGTGCTGGAACAATATGTTATCGCTGCATTTTACCAGAATATTTCATTTAAAAGTGGGGAAAGTAAGCTGTGAGAAAATCTGCAGCAGGTGGAGGGAGGCGGGGAGTTTTCTTATTGAGTGCCACCTCTGCATTCACAGAGCGCCACAATAGGCTTCTCCTGCTTTTCCCTCCTTCTCCTCCTCCACTGTCAACCCTTTCCACTCCACCCCACCTGTCTGTGAAAGGTCAGCACAGAGGAGGGTCCTCACCACCCTCCCTGGACCCACAGCTCCCACTCCACAAGCATCCTCAACGCTGGAGCCTAGAGCCAGGAAACTCAATCAAAGAAGGGCTTCAGAGAGCTTCAGACCCCTCAAAACCAGCTATTGTCTCCATAAGGCTTCCCAACACTACAGCAGGTCTATATGTAACACTGTAAGAGGAGTTGCTCATTACTGCCCGACCCCGGCTTCACTTTGTCTCCTTTGTGCAGCTGACAGAAGAATCTAGTTGCCCAGCTGGGCCAATAGAAGAGAGTGGGGTTATATAAAAAACAAAAAGAAAAGAGAGAGAAAGAAAATGAGAAAAGGAATTCATTTGCAGGAGTGAATGATGACAAATATCTTGCACATGCATAAAGGTGCCATCCATTCACCTTGGTGAGATTTTTTTTTCATAAAAAAGACATTATACGTAAATCTGTCACCTGTGTCAGCGCAAGACAATACTTTAATGGCATCTGTTTAAAATGTGCCATTCATCCCACGAGTTAGAGTATTAACTGACACACCACACAACAATGTGTGTGAATGTCAGAGCAATCCATTATCACATAAAGAAAGCACTATGTAACTGCCCCCTCTCTCTCTCCCAGCCCCTCCTCAGCTCCTTTCAGACACGGCAGGTGAATACAAATCATTTCCCCTCTGCTGCTCTCCAAAAGGACTCACCATCCAATTTCAGACATAGAGGACACAAACAATGGTCCTTTCAAAGTGTGAGAAAATCAAATCATGGTTTTTTCCTATTAAAAAGACACAATCAAGAGGTAACCCTAACGAAATGCTAAACCAGCTCGGTAAAGCAGAACGAAATCAAAGGATCTGTGAGTTAAGTAAAAAAGTGAAAAAAGAAAAAACGTATACATTTGCATTTCAGATCAATAAACCAACCAATAAGTCAATAAATTTAATCGACTGGGAAGACTTACTAAATAATGACTTTACTATTAATTTCACAATTAAAATGAGTGTTTTCCTACATTTGTGTTTTCATTAGGTGAATAGAGAAAGAGTAATAGCAGCTAAACTGGACATACAGTCGGGTGAAAAGGAAAGTTTTTCACAGGACTCTATGCAGTAATGTGAAAAACTAAACACACTCTTACTGCTTCCATAGGAATTCAGAGGGTAACCACCTCTATAAAAGCAGTTTGCTGCTCTGGAGGATTCAGGTGTGTGTTAACACAATGTCACAATCTTCCCAGGAGAAACTCAGAGAAACAAAACAAACAAACAAAAAGAGCTACATCTCAGACTACAGGCCTCAGTTAGCATTAACGTGCTAACTGAGGTTCATGAAATTGTACTTTCATGAATGTTTAATTAATACAATTAGAAGCAGACTGAACAGGTGCTTCTTGTTTGGAAGGGTTGCCAACAGAAAGCCTTTTCTCTCTAAAAAGAACACGTCGGCCCGAGTTAGGTTTGACTTCTGCAGCAATGGCCTTTGGACATACAAGACCAAAGTGGAGATGTTTGATCACAGTGAACAGGGCCACATTTATCAGAAAGAAAAATACAACATATCAGCACAAACACCTCATACCAACTGTCAACCATAGCATAGCAGTGGAGGGGCACAGTCACAGGACCTTGGTACTTTGGAGTCAGTGAACATGAACTTCTCTGTATACCAAAGTATTCTAGAGTGAAATGTGAGGCCATCTGCCCAACAGCTAAAGCTAGATTACTTAATATTTTTTGCTAGTATTAAATTGTAATTTCCTTGACTTTCACCAGTTTTTGTTTTCAAAAGTGACCTTTTTTTTTTTATGCTGTAGTCAGCTTTTTTTTTTTTTAATTTTTAACGAATGCTATTCAAAATAGAGAAAAGAATGACTTAAACGTGAAATTTAATATAAAAGTTTTGGTCATTAGCAGTCAGAAGTCAGAATTCAATCATTATTCCAGCCCTCCTTTTCCTCTGTACATATTATTTCTCAACCATTCAGTGGAAGAAAACTGTTTCATTGACCAAATAATCCATATAAGTCATGTTATTCACCTAAAATACACCACAGCACATATAAAAGTGCTGCTGTGACAACAATATGTCTGCAACACTGATCCAAACATTCACTTTGACTCAAGTCTGAATGAGCTTTGCTTACTTTGGCGTAGGCTATGGGCACTCTGTTTCTGTAGCCAGGTTTTCATATGCTAAACTCGCCAAACACCTCCAGGGGAAGTGAACAATTCATCAATGATATCCCTGAATAAACTCCTCTAACTGTGTTTGACATGAAGGAGAGATGCTGGGAATTTTCATTTTGAATTTCCCGTCCAAGGATTTCCGCTGGAATTTGATCTAATTAAGCTCTGAGGCTGAGAAACTTGTGATATTTTACGAAAAGTGAAATAACAGGGAGAGCGATAACATCTCCCTTAAGCTGATGGAACTATTTTTTTTGTCAGTATGTAATTGGATGACCCAATTTTAATTGAAGCGTTGGATTTTGTGAAATTAAAGAGTGAGTTTTGAAGATTAAAGAATACAATGAAAATAAAGCCCCCGGAGGTTGAGTGACTGATCGGGACTCTTGGTGCTTTACCGAGGCTTAGTCTGAACATGTTTCTATCTGTCTCATGGGTGTGGATGACTGAAATGTTAGCTAATGAGTACTAATGACACTAATGAAAGACTTAGCTTTCTCATAAAGGGAGCTCCTTTATGTTCTGCAGAACTCTCTTTGGACCTTTGGTTGATGATGAGGTGAAAAATACAACAGAGACTCAACAAAAAATTCTTGGTGTTATAGCTTAGCGACTTTCCCTTTTACATCCATCATTTGAAGACTCTGAGTGTTTTCGAGTGGGTTTGGTATTTTGCCCAGAAGGCGTCGCAGCTCAGACAAACAGTGCTCCATCCTTACAGATCATTTGGTCCCATCAAAAATAATGGCCCCCGACAAGAACGGCTCCATCAGCCCTCATTTGTCAACCAGTGATTCTGGAGAAAACATTGCTCCCATTTAACGCTAACAGTCCGCCAGCTTCCGCTAACAGCCTCTGTCCCGCGTCTGCCTTTGACGGGATGAGACCGGTCGCTAATGCACGAGAAGTGTCTGCTGAGTGTTGGATAATGGCTGGGTGAGGCTTGGGTGGAGCCTGCGGCGTTTTTCTGGCTGCATCTATCACTCGGTGCAGGTAGAGAAAAGGGATGAGACTGTGAGGTCAAACGGTGCTGTAGGACAAAGTGTGTGTCACTTGCTTCCGGGGAAGCTGCCCAGAGGTGTTTCAGTTTGGTTTTTTTATGCCTCCAGGGCTTAACATGACAGAATAATGAATTACTAACCTAACACATAATGATACAGTACAGTATGTTCACAGCAACCACCTCGCCCCTCTCTGTCTAAACACGAAAAATGAATTAGAGCATTTCACCGCTTGTAGCGTTTACATTTAACAGTGTTTCAAACACTGTTATTTATGAGCTGGGTTATTATAAACAATGTCTGGGTTGTTTTTGTATGTTACTCGGTATCTAAATATAAGAAAATATTCTTTGCATGTTTATTTTCATCCTCAACTAATGAAGCCAAAGTTATTCAGCATTAAATGGTGTGATTACAAAAGCAGCCATACCCAAACAGGGCTGCATAAATAGTGTGATAAAATTACTGAATATTTAATTCGATTCGCAAACTGTTTGAAGTGAAGATTACAAATATGAACAGATGCTAGCATTCAGGGACTTGATGGTTTTCAGTACTCAGTACAACAGAGTGTCCCAAAAAATAAAAAACTTTGTCTCTGTAAACCTAAACTTAGAATATTAGCTATATTTCTAAAGTTCTAAATTGTGTCTCAGTTGGATAGCCGGTCCTTTAATGATCAAAATTTCTGTGCATTGACATTATACCACTTCATCACATAAATATAGCTGACATAGCCATCCATGCCTATCAGATATATCAAAAAATTAAAGGAAAAACCCGAAGCCTCGACCCGTAACATAACAGAGCCGGGAATGCAATGGCTCTGTTATGCCGCGGGGGGAGGGAGGGTCAATATGATATTCTGAGCAATCAATTTTATCCTATGAAGAAACATTTCTTTCCTGGTGGGAGTGGTCTCCTTCAGAATGGTAATGCTCCCATCCAAAGGGGTCACTGAAACTGACAAGTATAAAAATGACATGAATAATAGCCCTCTCAGTCACCATTCAAAGCCATTTTGAACACCTACAGAAGATTTTGGATCAATATGTTAAAGAATGCTGTTCTATTCCTAAAGTTGCGTTCCAGAGACTTCAATACCAAGGTGCATTGGGTTCTGGTAGCCTAACACCTTACTGAAATACCTTTCGTTGCTTTTCCCTTTAGTTTTTTTTACCCATATACACCAATCAAGCGTAACATTATGACCACTGACTGGTGAGGTGGACAACACTAATTTTCTCTTCATCATGGCGCCTGTTAGTGGGTGGGATATATCAGGGAGCAAGTGAACATTTTGTCCTCAAAGTTGATGCAGGTAAAATGGGCAAGCCTAAAGATCTGAGCAAGTCTGACAAGGGCCAATTTGTGATGGCTAGACGACTGGGTCCAAAACTGCAGCCCTTCTGGTGTGTTCCTGGTCTGAAGCGGTCAGTATCTATCAAATTGGTCCAAGGAAGGAACAGTGGTGAACCAGTGACAGGGTCACGGGGAGCGAAGCCTGGCCCGTGTGGTCCGATCCAACAGACAAGCTACTACTGTAGCTCAAATTGCCAAAAAGGTTAATGCTGGTTCTGATAGAAAGGTGTCGGAATACACAGTGCAACGCAGTTTGTTGCGTATGGGGCTGCATAACCACAGACCAGTCAGGGTGCCCATGCTGACCCCGTCACCTTCCAAAAGTGAAAGAACGTAGCCTGGTCTGAATCATGAATCACGGTTTCTTTTGCATCATGTGGATGGCCGGTCGCTTACCTGGGCAACACCTGGCACCAGGATGTACTATGGGAAGAAGACAAGCAGGCAGAGGCAGTTTGATGCTTTGACCAATGTTCTGCTGGGAAACCTTGGGTCCTGCCATCCATGTGGATGTTATATTAGTATACATATCCAGCATGATTTTTTCCCACTGAGATCTGATGTGTTTCCTAGCAATAATTCCAGCTCAGATATTCACGTGAAGTCTGGAACAGATAAACTCCAATATTAAAGCTGTTCAGAGAGAATCACATGGCTCCATTCTGTTTAGATATCCTAATCTTTTAGGGTTGGGGGGTTAACTCTGTATTTACATGTCTATTAATGTGCAATGTCCCTTTTAAATGATTGCAATAAAAATATAATGAAAAATATTATTATATACCTGGTATAATTTATGAAGCAGTAGAAATCCATAAATAACAGTGTGTGAATTGCTTGCTATTTCAGTGTGCAGCTATGCTTCATACTCACTCATTTCTTTACTCTCGCTCTCTCTTTCACAGCAGGTACACAGGCAGAGATTTCTCATTAGAATTGGCAAAGATGCAGGTGAGCCGGGGGTCACATCTAAATTCAAGCATTTGTATTCCACCACGACACCCAGGGAGCACGCTGTTTATAGTGATGAGCAGATAGGCTCAGCCTTGAACCGGGACCCTGGCCGGGTACATAAATCATTTGGTTTCTCAGAGGCTATTCCAAACAGATAGATCCCACCAGCCTTCGACAGCATAAGGACAATCGTCTCAGTCCTGAAGCCACGTTGAAATTTGAAATCAGACAAAACAGGCCTTTGGACATGATCCACAGTGTGAAAATAAAAGATTCACAGGCATTTCATACAGAAAAAAATGAATACAAATATTGTTATTAATCATGCAGGGTCAACAAAAGAATTCAGAGCCTTGAATGGCCAATGCAGGCTCAACTTTCCCTGCCAAAATAAAAATAACAGTAAAGTGAAGTGGGCATATTTCTTTTAAAAAATGCATCCTCTCAGGATAGTCAAGTATTTTGTCCGTGTATCTGAGCTTTGATGACTTTGTCAGTAAGAGTGGCATTTCACAAGAACTAAAGTAAGATGGTATTAAGTTATAATAATGCAATGCAAAACCTAGGCCTGGCATGCTGATGGTCTTGCAATACCTTGGCAGAAACCCTGTGTCTGTGCCATAAATATGAAGCAGTCAATTAGCTTAACGAAGCATCAAGACTTGGGGGGGGGGGGGCAGCTTGGCTGGTTCCAAGAAATAGTTCCAGCACATAACTGTGTGAAAGTCTGCAACTTTTGATTTCCCAATAACTGAACAGACAGGAAGAGCAGTGAAGGTGGAAAGGAGGCCTAGGGGAAGGTTGTGCAGGTGAGAAGAGAGCGCAATCAGGGAAAATAAAGATATAGAGCAGATTCCCCAGGCTCTATACTGAGCTGTTTGTGAGGCACTTGTGCATGAAGCCAACTTTTTCCACTGCCCTGGAAGATGGCAAGGACAAGCAAAAGTCCCCCCAGGAAGGGCCTCACCAACCTCTTTGACACCGCTCAGCCTCTTTGTGGCCCTCACTATCTTTGTGCCCATCTATTCATCTGCTTAGTTTTTCATGTCCTTTCCAGCGATAGCTGTGTCTCCCTGTTTGGGTCTGCTTCTCACAAAACCATATCCAGTGGGAAGAGTAACAGGAAAAAAACGTACAGTAAATGTTTGTGTTACATGTATTGTATGTCTTAAAAGCTTAAAATGGTCACATTCACATTTTTCTTGAAAGACAATTATAGATTGGGCAAGAAGGAATTAAACAACATGTTGTATGAGAAAATGCTAACGTTGACACTTTTAGACATCTAAACATTTCTTATTGGAGCCAAGGGAGTTTTTTCTACTTCATGTTTTCCATTAGAGACACTAAAAAGATGCATCCATACACAGCCTCTATCGCACAAACAGGAGGCATTACATGCACTGACACAAGTGTTGACACAGAGAACCATAAGAGAATTGTCAGCCGCATAATAAAGAGACACCGGAGAAATGTCGTGATGCATTCATCTGAAACAATGTGCGCTGGGAGCAGCCCAGAGGCCCTCTGTGAATGTGTGAATCCCACTACTTATCTGCAGCATGTCTGATCTCAGAACCGCTGCTGAGTAATATCACTGCTTTCTAACCACATGTAAGGAAACTGCTGTTCTACTCGCAGCAAACTACAACACTGTTCAGCTACACTGGCACTGTAGAAATCTGAAACTTAAATAAGCGTTGGTTGTTCAGCCTGTTCAGTGCAGTTTTTAGGACTGTGAGAGTTTCCTTTTTTTTTCAGCTCTGCAGTGAATCTGAAAAACAACAGGAACTATGTTCATTTTAATTAGGCTGTGTTATCACTGCAGGCAAAAATGGCACTAATCTCTCTATTTTTCTGCTCACATCTATTCTCTTCCTGACAGTGTAGCCACCACAAATCACATGGAGTCTGATTTGTTCAAACTGATTTGGGCCGTGCCCATACGTGCTCCTCGATCAGACTCATCTTGTGTTTTGCATGCAACCTCAGTCTGAACAGTCAAATCAAAATTCAAGTGTCTTACCGCAGGAGCCTTTCGCAGAGGTGCTGACATAGGTATGTAGGTTTAGAGAAAACCTTTTTCAGTGAAGCCATTCACGTCATGATCCCAGGATTGTGCTCCAAGTCTACATCCACACACCCTCTGAATGAGAACTGCAGCCATTGCTCAGTAAATATCCATGAATTAAAAAAAAGTCTCTCTTTATCCTCTTTCTTTTTCTCATCCACTCACAAATTTGCTGCCTTTTACTGCACATCGGTTTATAAATGAATGTGTAAATGCCACTTAAGTGGCCTGAATTTTTTTTACTTTTGTATAACAGCGTAATGTGTTTGACATCTGTGACTGTTCTTTTGTGCATGCAGTTCTCAATGGAGTCTGAGATAAGCCACATTCAAGAGAATAACATCCATCCGTATATATATATATATATATATATATATACATAGTGTCAATTTAGCTTTAGAGATCATTTACTTCCATATCAAATGAACTGAGTTACATTGAGATTTATACACATATTCCCCAAGAAAACACATAAACTCTGGCTTCATACAACCTTTTTTGTAACTTTGCCCTTCCTGTTTTGCAGGTGACTGTTTGATTGTGGGCAGAGGAGACATGACACAAAATTAGGGGAGAGGAAGAATGTCAAGCATCAAAGGTTATTAGAAACTCTTTGTCATTCTGAACTAAGATTGCACTCACCTCACCCATTTTTTTTTTTTTTTTTGAGATTTGGCAATGTAGTAATATCAGAAAAATAAGGTAGACTGCAGCAGTGAAAAGCAACAGCTAGCTCCCTTTTTCTTTAGACTCTAAGCTAGCACCATAAAATAAAATGAAAATGTAAATAAAGATCGGGTAAATATAATGTAGCTCTCCAATCTGCCCATAGAAGGAAATGTCTTATATGCAGTGCTGCCATGTATCTATATTTTAGCACATTCAAATGCTTCAAGCAGTACTTAAAACTAAAGAAAGCAGACCCTAGATATTTTAAACCAAATATTTTTTTAATGTTTGGCTACAGAAAATAATTGGCTATGACCCACAGACACTAGTGGACTGTTGGCATCTTTCTTTCCTGTTGCTCTGCCAGCCCTGCACTGCAGCCATCTGCACTTGTTGCTTGTTTTAGGGCTTTATGTGCCTTCAGCAAGTGGAACACATAATCAGTTGTAGCAAGGTCAGATGCTACATTTGGAAAATCAAAGCTATGGCCATAAAACTCCATGGTTATGGTTTTTGTTTGTTTGTTTTTTGACTGCTGTCCTGCATCACTCAGCTAAATTTGGTGTTCTAAAACTAGATACATAGATAGATAGATAGATAGATAGATAGATAGATAGATAGATAGATAGATAGATAGATAGATAGATAGATAGA
>JAVDPK010002887.1:217737-231344 GCA_034780415.1 Cichlasoma orientale | reverse complement strand
GACATTTGGAAGGAATTAATTCAACAGGGCTGTCAAGGACGAGGCTCTGCCACTTCTGCCACTTCTGCCAATGCTTTGCTTCCACTCAAAATTCATATCCAAAGTCCCATTTCAGCAGAATCGCAGCTCTGATAAACAGGCTGAGTGAAACTAATTCAGTGGCTTTTGTTTTGGGGCCAGGAGAGCATTTTTAGCTTTCACTCTGGCTACATTTTGATGCTAGACTGGGGAAAGACAAAATCACAATCGAGTCCTGCACGATGGCAGGAAGAGATCACAAGCTCTTGTGCCTTTTTAATTTCCCCCTGTGATACAGAAAGGAAGAAAAATGTAATGATGGAATACTAGATGCTTTACTCACATAGATAAAGTGATACCTTGGTGACAAGGTAATACACACACGGGGAGAGGACAAATCCTCGGGCCTCCAGCAGGTGTATTGTTTCCAGGATCATGAGAAGAGATCCATATTTTAGCTGCATCCTGGTGAGATGCAGAGCATGTCCTGGTCACTGGCTCTTCCATGTCTTTCACCCCATCCTGACCCTTCACTGTCCTCACCTCTTCTTCCCTACATCCCCAAGTGGTCTCCTGCTGTGAGTTATTTTGAGAACAAACAGACTGTTTCAAGGACTGTTAAACAGCAATGACCACGACAAACATGTAGTTTCAATCAGCGGACACAGAAGATTGAGCGAAAGGGAAACCCTAAATTTTGAGATGTACATCCAGCCCACATCTTAAAGTTGGGACAAAAGAGAAGATACTTTGCTGGGTTTTATTTTTCTCTTAAAAGGGAGATTTGAGTAGGAGGAGGAAGGGGGGGGGGGTTAAAAGCTCTTTCAAAGCATGTTTTCTGTTCTCTAATCTGTCTGTCGTTTCCACCCATACAGACACACTTCCAATTTGACTTCAAAGCTCAGGGGATTGTGAACGATACGGATGAAACTCTGCATGAAATCAGTTTTTCTATCATTATCTCTCCAAAACACACTGTAGCCATTTGCAGTGTGTCCTGCTGTGGTGTTGAATGTTAACACAAACTCAACTTTGGTAAATCTCAGACTGCAATGTTTTTGATTTTAACTTAATTTACCTGATATGTTTAACGGCTTCCAGAACAATGTGACAGACATTCCACTGAGTCAGCTACCCCTGAGGCCGGGTGGGTGGGTAGATTCAGTTTGTATGGATTTAATCGCCAACACCCCCTCTTGTCTTCCCCAGCTTCAGATTATGGGAGTCTAGTTATCACTCTCTCCCAGGACCGGGTTTTGGGTGCAGGGCCAGGGTAATCCTAGGGAGTTTGACTTAGGCGCCTAAGACTTAATTAGATTTTTTTCACTGCAGATGACTGTGGAGAATCCAATCAGTTTGACCTCCATGTAGTTGCCCTATTGTGGACCGATTAAGCAGTATATCAGTGAACAACGCCTAATTTTAAAGGCAGTGGTGGAAGAAGGAAATCTAAATTCACAAAATATGCAAAGACAGAATGAATGCCATTAATGTGCCTCAGGCAGTACCACTTAATATCATTGTATAAACTTGTAAGCTCTAAGATACACACAAACCTAACTCAGATCCAGATGCAAGTAAGCAATATGGACATTTCTGGGAAATTAGACAGTAAATGTTCTCAAACATATCTAACGGATGACTAACAACAAACAAAACTAAAGGTTAACAAATGTAGATATGAAATTTTGTTTAAAGTCATACAGAAAAGAGAAAAAGGAAATGAAATAAACAAAGAAACAGATAGAGGCAGAAACTGAACCGCAGAGACAGACAGAAAGTGGTGGAGGGTGGTGCGCAATCTGCTCTCAGGGCACGACTGCTCCTTTTTTTTAAATCCCATACCTACAAGCATGGATTATAAAACAGGTTTAAATAATTCCATAAGCGCTGCGCATATCATGATCTCAGGCACAGGCTTTGGAAATCTACAGTTTCAATCATTATCCTTCAATCAGGGATAATTGAGATTTTAACTCAGTTGGTAGTTTAAATAATTATGTGAAAGCCTCAGATGTGCACAGCAGGGGGAAAAAATGCATACAGAAATCCAGGAATACTTCAGAACAATCCAAACTCCAGATTATATTAACAATTTAATCCATTATCCCAACCCAAACACATCTCATGAAAGCAGCAGAGAACATCTAAAGAATGCCCTCTGACTTCAGCATTCCCTGAAATGTCAACTACAATCAAGATATTGACATCAAAACCGTGAGCTATATGAAATCCACCGCAGAGTTAAAGTGTGCTATTTTTCTCTTGTATCTGTGGAGGCGTGCTCCCTGTCATGCAGTGAGCCCTTTGAGTAACATGTCCACCATAGCTCCACTCATTCAGAGATGCGGTCATTGTGCCTCGAGCCCCGAGAGGCCCAAAAACCAGCCAACCTTGAAGACCCGAGCATTAGGTCTGCTTCAAACCAGAGTCTTTTCAACTTCCAGCAGCACAATGCCAACTAACACCAACACAAGGAATGGCATTCAGTGCCAAGGTCCAAACATACAACGGTGTGATGGTATCAAAATGGGAAGAAAATTGTAAACAAACAAAGATTATTGATATTTATTTTTTCTTTGAGATGCCTTGCATTGGGTTTTTAACACCACGGGGCTTTGGCTACCAACAATGGTGCGCTGACAAAGCCTCATTGATATTTCCACATAGAGAGCTGAAAAAGCCTAGTGTTGGTCCAGACAGCTCTTAGTCACACTCGACATTTGATTGGGTTATCAGGCCAGGCAGCCTCAGAGGAGATCCTGATAAATGAAGCTGCCATGTCCAGTCTCCCTTCCTCGCGGCCGGGCCGAACTATCCCGCAGAAAAGAATTACATTCCTCCAGCTCCTAAAGATGCACAGCGGGGAGAATCCACCAAAGGACTGAACACAAGGAGACGATACTGATTACAGTTTAATTGTTCACATTTGATTCTAAATTGCTCTGGCATAATACCCCAAACCCAGAGAGGATGACCTTGGGTTTTAGTTAATAAATCAAATTCACAGGGTGCTGATAGTTGAAAAATGATGTCGTTGATACGACAGGAATTTAAAAATGCTTGAATCTAATTGAATATGCTGAATGCTAGTAGCTTGAAACTGAATTTGAATTTAAACTTTGTGAGCTTTCAAATTTTCAGCGAAGAGAAAACATCTCCCGTTCCTTCTTGCTGCACTTGTGTCCAGCAGGGGATGTTGCCAGGGTGATCTTCTATTCGCCATCACACCCTGGTCCAACATTATACTGCAAATGATGATTTTGTGCATTGATTTTTGAACATTTTTAGCCTAAAATGGGAGAAATACATTTAAAAAAACATTTTTTACATTTAAGATGCTGAGCACAACAAATATTTGATATTTTCACGTGATCATTTGCCAAATCTTCAACTCATATTGTGCCAAGGGATCAGCTGACAAATTTCCAAACAAAATTTTATAAATACTAGACAAACCCCCACATACCGGAGTTTACTGCACATCAGCATGGCACTACGATCAGCGTGAAACAGGAGAATTAGCTACAGCTGCCTGGCAGAGTGACTGTACTGGCAAACATGCACGATGCTCGTTATTGTTTCAAATAATGGTTGGTCCACTTGAACCTCTGTGAACATGTGGTCCGTGGACGGCTCTGCTGATTGGTTTAAAGGAAGGAAAGGAGATTTGATGTGACAGCATCACTAAATGTTATGATTCTAATGGTTTTCTGACCTCAATCTTCCCTAATCATTCTGAAGCCTGGACAAAGATTATCTGGTTATAGATTATGTTTTTTACACTACATGTGGCACCAGGACTAAAAAAAAAAGCAGCTGAAACCAACATTGTGTGCTTTTGATATCGCGGTGGACGTGCACATTTATCTGCTCATCAATGGAGGAATCTGAGATCCTCTCTTGGATTTGTTTGCCATCTTATTCCTCTGTGTCCCCCGAGAACTGTTTTTTGTTTGTTTTTTTTCTTCTTTTTTTCCCCCCCAGGATTCCTGTGGTTGTGTTTGGGATTTTTAGGGGATGAAAAAGAGAGAAAGAAAAGCTCATTGGTCTCAGCACTGCAGAAACAGCATCCAGAGCCAAACTGTCATCCCACTTGGATTAAGGGCCTTTCAGTGGTGGCTGCTGAGCTTCTAACATGGTGTCTTACCCTCAGCCAGGGTGTGGGAGGGGAGTAGAGGGTGGGGCAGAGGGTAAGGGCATTAGGGCGCCTGGCCTAAATAAGACCTCGAGGTCAGCGACTCCTGAACCATGGCAAAGCCACTTTGTGTTTCCATGTCAACTTTATTCATGAGCTGACAGCGAAGTGTCTCCTTCTTTCCTGTTGATTCACTGTTGCATCATGCGCTGGGGCACCAAAGATAACCTAAGCCTTTGCTTTGCTTATCTCTGCAGACCCCCACCTCTACAAGTTTTGCCGGATGTAGTGCTCAACAAGAGGCTGGTAAGACTGTGGAGGCTTGGGGATTGTGGTGGATTTCTTGGCATGGTACACCAATTTTATAAGCAAAGAAAGAGCTGGGGTGATGTATTTTCTGAGCTATTAGACTACACAAGTGGGCTGCATCACAGTGCCAACAAAGAGTGGGATGTGCAGCACAGTTTTTCTTAAGCTCTATGCAAATAGAAGGAAGATGGAAGCTTGAGAACAGACCAGAAAGCTTTCAAGTGCACACTCTTCCTGTATTCCCTGTAATTTTGGCGAGCCTACACCCTGCCAGTGGAGCAATGCCCACCTCCTGTTGTTTTCAGGACAGGAAAGGGAAGCACTGGTCGTTGTTATGTGCTGCCACTCGGCCACCGGCTACCTCTCCAACATCTGCTGCCCATCCGAAGTTGGCCGAAGCTTCAACAGGCCCGAGGCTGTCACCGTAGCAAGGACTGCCTCTCCATCCCTCTTCAGCTGTTCAAAGAGAGGCTCCAACACCACAGTTTCTATTGTGGATCTCCTTCAGCATAACCCTTGCATCACCCCCCACCCCCCAGTATTACCACCACCCACCCACCCACACACATACTGCAAGGCAAGAGGCGATAAAAGCCGCCCTGCCAGTAGAGACAGAGAAAACAGACCCCCTTTGTTCCCCCTGCCCATTCTCAGCGTCCATTGAGGTACATGATCCACCCCCTCCTCCCTCCCTCTTCGAACCCCAAAAGCTTCAAAACACTCCCACTTCTTGCTTTTTCTCTCTCCACTTCTTGAAGTCAGTAGCAACGCAGCAGCACATCTTATGAGATCTCATGAAATGCACACATCAAGTCGAATTTCTATTTGCTCCTATTAGGTCTCTAAACTCAAGGTTGAGTGGGTCAGATCTGGTGCCACAAGCACCCAGTTAACCAGGAGATCTAAATGGGACAGAAAGAGAACATAAAACCTACAAAATTACATCCCATTGTTTCAATGTCCCATTTCAAAAGGAGGATTTATTGCTGTCACCCCCTGGCTGTTGGTTGGGACAGAAAGGAACATCCCCAAATGCTTTGTACTTACTAAAGGGTGTAATAACCTGACATGAGTAATATTAGCGTTCCCCTGGCAACATTGAGTGACTGAGCTTGATAACCGTCACGGTGCGAAGCTCCAATATAATGATTTGATCACAGGGGGCCATCCAGGGAGGTCTGAACTGATCTCTACCCATCCACCATATGTCCAGCTACCTACTGCCCAAAATCTGTAGCCGAATTTAACAGTAAATCAAATTTTAATTCACTGAAGGCAGCATCTCTGATCAGCAAGGTTTCAGAGCAGGGACTACAACTAACAGCTTTTGCATCAGTGATTAATTTGATCTTTATTTGGTAAATTATTATTATTTGCTTAATAAAATCTTCAAAGACGACAATGATGCCCCTTTGTTGTTTCCAGAGCTCATTCTGACATGATTAATAACGTGTTTTGCTTCTTTTATCCAGACCATAGCCAATGGCATTTAGCTTATTTCAAACGATGACTAAGGAGCAAGCATTCACGGTTGAAAAGCTGGCGTTTATGCAAAACAATCACGCTTAAAGGATGCTTAATATTTTATGTCATATAGTGTTGCGATGGCAGATGGCCGGTATATGTGCAAGTAAGCCCCATGTGCCAAAGGCTCAGGTTTTAGACAGCTCTGTTTCAGATATTTGTGTGAGAAAATCTTAACAATTGTTTTCCCTTTTATTAAAATTATTAACAACGTATCCAAACAGCTGCTAATGAATTTTCTGACTGTCCACAAATTGTTTAAATCAACAAATCCTTTTGGCAGTTATTTAATGTAAATCATTCAAGCTGTGTTGTTACAAGTAGTGGTGGGAATCAACTACTGGTTCCAGTTAAGTTGGTATAAAGGCGCCCAATCCATTATGACTGAACGTCTCAAAGCAGTGTTGGCTGTTTTGTTTGTTTTTTTCAGATTCATGGCAGTAGAGCTTTTGCACACCAAAGGCACACGCAAATCGTTTTTCTACTCAGTAATCTGAGTCAGATAATATAATATTTGAACTGATGCTAAAAGCCTGTGCAGGCCTACTTTTTGCTCACATGGAAAACTAATCAGTAATCAACAGGGGGATCAATAATAAAATCTGACCTATAGGCAAACTCAGTAATGGCGCTGGTGTTAAAAAAATCTTATCAATATCCACTCTTAACTGCATAAAATAAAAAGCAGAAAACAGAACCAGGAGAACATCTTTGCATCTAATTGCTCGGGAAGTCTGTCTTGCTCTGAGCAATACTTAAATCACTTATTGCATACCCATTTTTCTTAATCTGTCGCCATCTACTCCTGATAATAGAAGACAGGTCTACGGTGTAAACATCAACAGTTGCAGCTGTGGAGGGATTCACAGCGACGTGTCAATTCCCATTAGAGCTGCTGCTTAACCGACTGTGAAACTCTAATTGCACCCACCAGCTTGCAACCATGCAGGCCCCACTCACAGAGAGAGAAAGAGATGGAAAGTAAAATGTGTGCATGTAATGAACATGTATGTATGGCCTTCTTTGCTTCTGCAAACAGTGAAAGTGATCAGGCAGCCGTGAAGCAGGGAGAGCACAGTTCCCTCTGTGGTCCTATAATGAGGCACTCATAAGTCCCAAAATGAGATGAACATGCTTATGACAAGGAGGTCCAAATGATGTCAGTGTGCTGTGCTGCTGTGTGTGATGGCTCCACTGGGAAAAAACACCCAGAGCGCAGTGACACTAATGGATAGGCATGGGCCTCTATCATTCCCCAGGGATTTCGCCTCATCGCAGCTGAGCAGCACGGCATTTCTATTCACAGGGGCTGCTGGATCATCTCTGCTCGGGACACAAGAACACGTGTCGCCAGAGCACACTCAATCATTCAGTCAATCAGCTGGAGTGACTTATGATGGTAAATTATTGATTTGTGCCTGTGCAGTTTTGCACGAAAAAGAAATTATTGCAGAGGCTATTTATGGTTGGCTTCAGCGTCTCAGTCATTATTTCAAAGGGAAACGGCATATCCCTGCACTGAATAAGATATCTGCTGACAGCTGGGAATATGGCAACATTCTTAGAATAAGGGGCAAGAAGCAGAATAGTCATAATGTCATACTGCGGGTTTCAAAACTCCTCATGCACTACTAAATGCTCAAAAATAGTATGATGAAAAGCTGAAAGACTGTAAAACAGTTAAAGTATTTCTACAGTGAAGCTTTACTTACCTAACACAAAAGGAGTAAAAGGTTTTAAAAAGGGTATCTGCATGGGCTACTGGTCAAATTGTTATTTTAACAATTCTTATTGGTCTCCACCCAGAAATTTCTATTTAGAGATCATTATTTATCTTATATACTGTGCCTGAACCTGACGGCAATATCTTCCTCAATTAATCAGCGGACTGTTTTTTCCTCAAATGTCACAAAACTGTGAAAAAAAATCATCATATAGCATCAAATACTTAAACTGAGAAGCTGCAACCAGAAAACTGCTAATTTTGCATGAAAGAATGTTGCCATTTAAAGTTGTTATCCATGAGGTATTTCCATCAACTATCAACTTACTGATATATTACTGAATCGTTTTTTTCCCCGTTTCATGCTCTGTTGGACTTAATTGTACCAGTGTCTTCATATTCACATGCCAGAGCTTAGCACTTAGTTAACTCAGAACACACAAACTATGGAAAGTCAAATAAATGATGGTCAAGACTTCAAAAAAAGGAAGACAGTTGTGATTAACCAAAAGCAACCTTTACAGTGATGTTTCTAAATGTCTACTGACGCTTGAAATCTCCCACCCTGACGTCAACTGCACTTTGCTGGAATCATGTTTCCATCATTGTTTCCATCTTGATATACATGCAGCTTCCTTAAACAGTCATTTCTCTGACGTGAATCAAAAGCACCTTTGGTGAAATGAATCACCAAATGACAGGCTCTCGGGTTCAGACCAGTTCCTGAAAGAAATGATGTCATCATTACAACAAGTGACAGAACAAATCTTTCTTTCTATGAAGCACTTTGTCTGCAGACGGCTGCTTACAGAAGGAGCGTTGACCACTTCTCACAGAATAGTCTGCGTTTTTCTGCAGCCCACAGAGTGAAATTGGTGGCATTTTCCCTCCAACACCCAAGCTTTTCCCATAGCCCCCGGAGCAGAGTTGCCCATCACTGGTTTGAGGTCAGCATGCAGTGTGACTGACTGGTGCGCTCACAATAACTCTGGCCAACGTGTGTCGAGATAATCCCTTAGTTATGCAAATCTCCCCGTCTAGTGTCATTTGTGCTGAGGTTGAAAGTAAAGACGGCAGCACGATGTAGGTCACTATCTTGTCCCGATTTCTCCACATTTGTCAAATGAGCCTGAAATGTCCTGTTAGTGGGTCTCCAGTAGCTGTAGATTAAAGCCTCTCTGGGCTCGAGCGACATCCTGATCAAGAGACTACCACAAAGCACACAAACTGTCTGGGACATACATTTTTGCCGCCGGTTTGTGAATTAATGCAAACTAGACATAAGGCAGGGATAGAGGGATATTGTTATCATCTTAAACAGATTAACTATAGTCTGCTTGGAGTGAATAAACATTACTAGAAAGTGTGTCAGCCTTTTCAGAGCAGTGAGCACAAGGCAAGAGCTTCAGACAATAACGCAGAGGTCATTAGCATTGCATTAATTTGGCCAACTGAGCAGGCAGCAAAAGTGTGCACTCAAGGCATGTGTGTTTGGGTGTGCATGTAAGAGTGAGAGTGTCTGGGGATGAGCAGAGGAGGGGAGGAGAGGGGGGTGTTGTTGCATGATGGTGAGTTCCCCCTTTACTGAAGCTTTAACCAAGGGGTAGACAGAGGGAGGAGGAGGAGGAGGCGGAGTGGGAAGAGGGGGGAGAAAATAGAGGATTGCGCGAAAATATGTTGTTTTCCAGTAAATGAGTTGTTTTGATTAGGGGAAAATGGCGTGAGATGAATTCTGTGAAACCTCAGGGGGACTATCATAATCAGATTGAGTCTGATGAAGGCAAATTAGACTCAACAAAGTGACTGGTCAGTCAAAACAACACAGAGTTGTGAGATGAATATGAGAGGAATCAAACATGTGGGAAGCAAATCAGCTTATGAGGGATTGTGTGTATTAAGACAGCGATTTGATCAAGACAGGACAAAAAACGTCAAGTACAGTAGATCTGTCTATCTTTTGCAATATCTGCTATATCTGCAGCATGTGATGTGACGATCGAAGTAAATAAATCAAGCCCAAAGATATGATTGGAAAATAAGTGCCAGTGATGTTTTTTTCTCAGCATCTTTTGCGCGTCACAGTACCTATCAACCCTTTGGTTTGACAGTCGCTCACCGGAATATGTGCTACACCTTCACGCGCTCTCTGACGATCACCTGACACGCAAAATGCCATCCTGAACAGCGCGGCGTGTCATTTAAAATAAACGTCCCCTGCACACTGGCATCGCCGAGAAGGAGCTGCAAAGAGGGCAGTTATTTTATCGGCATCCTCCTCAGTGTGGCTGTGCCGCTGCTCTCTCCACAAACTCCTGACAGTGAACTGTAAGCTACACGACACGTGCTTATTATGAATGGTATAATTTAGCTCACCTTACCTCCTCCCTCGGCGGTGTGAAACACAAAGCCCCTTCTGTGTCTTCAACCTCGCGCGACGGAGTGAAACCGTGAGCCGTGTTTATTTACGTGGAGTCCCGCTCAGCGCCGCGCCTCTTGCGCTTGTCTCCGCTGCCTCAGCCACCGGTCCTCTCCTCTCTCCCACCAGTTCACCGATACACACACACATACACACACACACAGGCGGGGGCGCGCAACAGCGCTCCGAGGCGTGCGCACTCCCATTGCGCGCACTGCAGCGCCGCTGCTGAAGTATGGTGGCCTTAAGGCAGCGAACCATTCTAGCAAACTGTTATACAAATACACACAACAGTACTTTAGTCCACTAAAAATCGCAGATGGGCAACAGCTGGATTTTTTTTCTTTTTTGATAAAACAAAACTGCATTTTAAAAGCTAAATGATGCCCTTTTTTTTTATTTAACAGCAGGGAGCGGCTTTTTGATTTAACTCCTGTATCACTGTTTGCCTCGAAAATGCAACAAGTACAAGAAATGTTCACTGAAATACTCACCAGCCTTAAACGCTTAATAATCCTGAACACTTTTTCCATTAAGCTCACAAAAGCTCACAAAATGAAAAGATTACATTTAAACAAAACAAACTAAAATCAAATCCACATATTAGTCAAACATAAGTGCCTTTCAGGAAGTGGCTGTTCCAGCTGTTCTGGACATTAATTGCTTCGAGCCAGTTGCATGTTCAGATGCATGACAATTTCCCCTGAAGGCAGGGTTGCGCTGATAATCATATAGCAGCCTGTGGGATCAACTTAGACTTTACTGGATGAAGTCATGTGACTTTAAAAGCACATTTTTACTTCAGACGGCTCTTCTATCACTGCATTTTACGCACATGCATTATCCAAGGCTTAGCAATGGTATCCATCTGCAGCCGTAGAATCAGACACAGAGCAAAGTGACGCAGTTACTCGGATAAGCCCGGTTTGGCAAAGAGATTGTAGTTTGTGGTTTGCCATGCAGAGGCTGGTTCACTGAGATTAGCAAAAATTAGGTTGTGGCATAGACATGAAGCAAGATGAAAACGGGTTTATATTGCAGATTTGAAATCATCTAGGGGAAAATGCCCCAATTATGATCATTAGAAGCTTAAAGATCTACAAAATTACCTTTAACGTGTGAAACGCATCAGTCCGCCACTCCAATCCACTATTTTTCAATGCATTTAGAGCTCCCTCTTTATTTATATGTCAAGCGTTTCTTTGATTTACTTTATGTTGGAAAAGGCAGGGGAAAAAAGGTTTACTTGAAGCCAATGTCATTTCTGGGCGTGATTCCCCAGTGCCCGAAAGCGCCGATATCTCCCCTCCATCATCATCATCACTTTAAGGGGGCCAGGGAATTCTCACAATCGGGCAAGCATTGTAATTGCCATTGCCTCTCATTTTAAAAGTGCCTCCAGACATGCCTGCATACGTCTTGAATCTCATTAAAATAGTCTCTTAATTTCCCCCATGCATATTATCTGTAAAATACTCAAAGGGATTTTCATAAGTTCAAGGATACAGCACCACAGAGGCAGAGTATAACACTTTGAAAGTTGCAGAGTGAACGCAGTCAAGGCTTTGTGTTGAAAAGCAAAACCCATTAGAGAAGACGCCGTCTCTGCCTCACTGGCATCGCCAATTATGGTGCCTATTACTACAGCGGATCCTTGAAGTCCTCTGCTCACTGAGATGCAAAACTTTATACGCAGCACAGCTAGTGTGCAGGAGAGAAAGTCGTGTCTTTGCATGCTTACTCCACTGATTCGCTATTATTCTTTATTCTGTACAGAACAAACTGCACAGCACCAACAAGCCAACCATGAAATGGTGTTGCCCCAATCCGAGGTAATTGTTAACTCACACACACTCACCAAAGATCAGAAGACCAAACCTACAGGAAAGCACAACAGCTACAAAAAGAAAAAAAAAACATCAGAGAGATGAGATGCTCCCGTTTTGCAGCTATTTTAGAACTCATTCCCGATTTAAGTAAGTGGCTGACCATGAAAGAAAGCAGGGGAGAAGCTCTGTCCCCAGCTCAGTGCATCAGCTGTACACAACTCTATCAGTTGTTTATTTTTCAGCAACACATTGCTATCATGCTTTGCAATTGAACTGCTTACATCTTATCTTAATATCATTCCTCGGCTCCAAAACTAATTAAGTGCTAATGAGCTGGGTTTATTAGTTGCAGATAAATGTGAGGTGTAATTGAGCGGCAGCCACTTGGAGGATAAACAGTTGTTAGATAAAAGCAATGAGAGAACACAGGATCTGTCAAAACCTCCTCAGGATACATTTCCGGTATGGACTGAGGAAAAGATATTTGTGTTTACAGTCAGGAGGTTTGGCCAAAGGTGCAAAAGAAATCAAATTACTGATGTGATTACTGCTGGGGGACAAGTTCATGAGTCAGAGCTGTTTACATCAGAGGAGAAAGCATTTCCTCTCTGTCTGCTGTGTAATTACATTACATGACTTCTCGATGTTGAGTGGGAGCAGCCTTTAAAGCCTATCTAACCATGATAGCACCGGGGTGAGGGGGGGGGGGTTGGCGGGGGGCAAAAACCTGATGGGTGTTTACCAAATACAACATAGGGACAACCTATGGATGTTAGTCTTCATGTGAAATGTTGGCAATTTTTACATATAGTTTTCCATCTATCAGGTTATCCTAAAAGCTCCCTGAAAAGCCTTCAGCTGATCCAAAATGCTGCAGCTAGAGTACTGACAGGGACTAGAAAGAGAGAGCATATTTCTCCCATATTGGCTTCTCTTCATTGGCTCCCTGTTAAATCCAGAATTGAATTTAAAATCCTTCGTCTCATATACAAGGTCTTGAATAATCAGGCCCCATCTTATCGTAAAGACCTCATAATACTGTTTCACTCCAATAGAGCACTTTGCTCTCAGACTGCAGGCTTACTTGTGGTTCCTAGGGTATTTGAAAGTAGACTGGGAGGTAGAGCCTTCAGCTTTCAGATCCCTCTTCTGTGGAACCAGCTCCCAGTTTGGATTTGGGAGAGAGACACCCTCTAAGACTAGGCTTAACACTTTCCTTTTTCATCAGGCTTACAGTTAGAGCTGGATCAGGTGACCTTGAACCCTCCCTTAGTTATGCTGCAATAGACCTAGGCTGCTAGGGGGTTTCCCATGATGCACTTTCTTTTTCATTAACCCCTTTTCACACTGTTTATACCCCACTCTGCATTTAATCATTAGTTATTATTAATCTCTGGCTCTTTTTCACAACATGTTTTTTGTCTTGTCTGTCTCCCCTCAGCCCCAACCAGTCGCGGCAGATGGCTGCTCGTCTCTGAGCCTGGTTCTGCCGGAGGTTTCTTCCTGTTAAAAGGGAGTTTTTCCTTCCCACTATTGCCAACTGAATGCTCATAGGGGGTTGTTTTGATTGTTGGGGTTTTCTCTGTAATTATTGTAGGGTCTTTACCTTACAATATAAAGCACCTTGAGGCGACTGTTGTGATTTGGCGC
>JAVDPK010002887.1:198815-213608 GCA_034780415.1 Cichlasoma orientale | reverse complement strand
AATATGGCGGACACACAGTTACGTCGCATCAGCGGGCCGAACCAGTCAACGAGGTATCTATGTATATATATCTATGTTAAATACAATCTGTTGATTGGTTGAGGACATTATCCACACAGTTGACGGCTGCATGCATAGATAGCATGGGGTATACTACTAAGCGTATGCCGAACATGTTTGGGGGGAGGCGGAGTCAGCATTTAATATAAATACATTGTCCCCACGCGTATTTGACACACTCGGGATTTACTGTTAAAAAAATGAAGCGCTACAGGTACACGGAAAGCGATCTTACCCAAAGAATTTAGAATAGAATAGAATAGAGTAGAATAGAATAAAAATAAATACAACCAACTGTGCGTATTATAATAGTTACAGTGAGTATAGTAACCGATAAATGCCATTGCCTGTAACATTCACAACACTAACTAAAGACAGTTTAAGAAGGAATATTAACGACATTGACCGACAGAGGGCAGATAAGCTAGAATCCGTCATGTCCGGTTAAAACGATAAATCAAAATTAGCGAAGAAGACATGGCGCTTGCTCTGTTTCATGCTACTCGTCTATAACACTTAGTACTAACATATTAACACCATAATGTTTGGTGTTGGTTGAACAGTTAATGACCGGTTGTTTAAAGAGGAAGCAGCAGTCACGACACCCAGACAGGTAAGTGTTGTGAGCCTTACTGTGGGACCTCTAGCTTGTGTTAGCCAAGGTATGCTAATGTAAATCATCCTTGCTTATTAAGCAGCAGCTTAATAAACTCTCACACCTCGTTGTGTGGCATGAAACTCACTTATTATACAGTAATTTTCTCTCTTGATAACAGAGGACATTTGGAGCCATGGCAGCTGCGCAGTCTGTGCTAACGTTTGCAGTGGGCATCCTCATGATAACAGAGCTGATACTTGCCAAGAAGGACTACTATGAAATACTGGGAGTGCCTAAAGGGGCCACCGAGCGCCAGATAAAAAAAGCTTTCCACAAGCTTGCAATGAAATATCACCCAGATAAGAACAAGAGCCCCGACGCTGAAGTGAGATTCAGAGAAATTGCTGAAGGTACAGTTGATTTGTTTGTGTCGGAATCTGTTTAAATTCATATAAATGAATGACAAATAAAAGGAAACCCCTATAGTGTGGGAATCTGGTGGCTCTGATATGCTGTGGGGGCATTTTACTGGGATGGTTTGACTTCAAATCAGTGGAAGGTATGCAGATACCTTTATGCTATCATGATGTGCCTGATTGGAGTGGTCTTTTTCAGGGTGAATGTCCTCCATAATGCAGAATGGGTCACTAAATAATTTGTATATTTTGAATTATACACTTGCCTCTGCAGTCATCGCTCACATCTCAACCCAGTTAATCACCTATGGGGAATAATACCACCATTTGAAAAGCACCAAATAAGGAACTTTTTTTTTTTGGAAGAATGGTGTTCTACCCCTCCAGTAGAGTTCAAAAGACATAAGTAATCAATGACAAGGTACATTGATAAATTCATTTGTCACCAATGATCTGTATTGCAGTTAGGATGACTTTAACTTGGGCTTTATCAACAACACCTTTTTTTTTTAATATTGAGATACTAAACTTGGTCCACATTGACTGAATTGTATCTTTCTCTGTCTCCGTGCAGCTTATGAAACCTTATCAGATGAGACAAGAAGAAGAGAGTATGATCAGTTTGGTGACACTACTGCGTACTTCAGTGGAGAGACCCAAGGCAGACACAGACAGGGTGGCCACCAACCTTTCAGTTTCACTTTTAATGACATATTTAAGAATTTTGACATCTACAGCCAGAACAGGCACGCCCGTCACCGAAGACACTTTGATGAACACTCCAGGTCCCACAGCCGACATAAAAGACACTTCCAGGGTGGTTTTGGAGCAGGGATGATCAATGATATGTTTGATGATATTGAAAGAATGTTTACTTTTGATAGACACACCAAACAGACTGAAAACCGGTTTCATGGTACGTCAAAACAACATTGCAGAACAGTAACACAGCGTAGAGGAAATATGGTAACAACATACACAGACTGCACAGCATCTTAGGATGCAGTGTAAATGACTTCAAAAGTTACTTAAAAATGCCTTTAAAGCATACAATATTGTTGTATTGTTCAGTAGAAGAAAGCCAGTTGGTTTAAAATACTGTGAAATATGAACATTTATGTTAAGCACTGACATTCAGGAATGACAGGCACTGAATAAACAGGCTATTTAGCTTAGTTTTAAAATTAAATAAGCTACCTTTTCCTAAGATATTTCCTGCATATGTTCATGAACTTGTGAGTGATTCTTGTTTTTTTTTTTGTTTTTGTTTTTTGCTTAGTAGTGAAGTAAGCTGTTTTGTCAGTATTTTTTTCCAAGCACCTTCTTTTGATAATGGCGTTGTTACAGTTCTGGGCAAAAAGAAACAAACAAACATGTTGCTCAATATTGCACAGAAATGTATGTGTTTCTAGTTTCTCTACCACTGTTTTGTCAGGTTCTTTGTATAGGGTTTGTTATTGTAACTCTACAATAGATACAATACTACAGGCAGAAGCAACGACAGCCAGAGGCGTTTTGCTTGCAGTTGCCAAATGAGCAGAAACAAAAACATGCGAACCTCCACATGTTGGTTTTGTTTGACTTGGGTTTTTGAGTTTTTACTTGAAATAATAAAATATTCTTGTACGCACCAGTGCCAGTGCCATTTTTATTAATATCATTCATCATGAAATCACAAGCAATTCAATTGGAAGGAAATTTATGATATCCGAAAAGCTGAAAATACAAATAATAGAGGAATGCTTGGAGCTTGGATTTTAGTGGACGTTGCCTGAAAATCTACAGTGGTTTGGTACCTAATGCAATTGATAAGCTTCTCATGTTAATTTTTCAAGCTTATTGCAGTTTTTAAGAAAATATTTTTCACACTGACATAATTAAAGGTACATACGATACAACAGAAAGGCAGAGAACACTACAGAACGTCTTTGATGGTCCTCAATATAATTTGTCAAATTTAAACTTAACACAAAAAATAAGAAAGTTTAGGTTTGGTCATCTATTTCTTTGTTGTAACAGTGCTTCTTGGAATTGAATCTTATTCTGTTGGAAAGCCTGTTTTGTTTTTTTTTGTTTGTTTGTTTTTCCTTAAATGGTGCCACATCTGTAAGGAAAATGCCTTTGTGGGTTGAGTCAATAAAAAAAAAGCTTGCCAAATCGTCTCTGCCAATGTCAAACAGCTTATTGTTTGGTGCCGTTTACTGGATTACATAGTTGAAGTTTACAAATGATGTTGATGCATGTTGAATATACTGTGTTTCACAAAGGTATTGCAGACCTAGTAGTACTGTTTAGATGAGTAGTTTTCAATATAGTCCTGACTTCAGATGACAAAAAAATGAATACCCATCAGTAAACTCTTATTTTCCCAGAAAAACCCATTCATTCAGTTTAGTTTCAAATAATTTTCACCTGATTATCTGTGTCCTACTTGTGGTGGCTCACTGCCATACAGTTTAAGGGCCACTGGTCTATATCAACCTTGTAAGCTGCCATAATATCCAAAGCATAACATTATTTTTTAGTTTAATGGAACTGCAGTTAGATCACCCTGTTTGCTTTCTGACAGTCTGACTTGTCGTACATTAAAATGCTTCTTTATTGTTAAAAGAGGAAAAAATGTCAGTTTTGTTTCAGTCTGGTTGGGCTATTTCCAAGTTAAAAACCCATTTTTGTGTTCGGCTGTGTGTAAAGTAACTTGAATCTATGAGCTGACTCGGGCAGATTTAAGCTTTCAGTGTTAAATACTACAAACATCAGTGTTCCTTCAGTTTCTCACTATTCATTGTTGGTTCGCTCCTGTATAAACTGCATTTGACACTGTTGTAATATTGTAAAATAAACAATAGTCAGAACAATAAAATATCGAGACAAAACAATTTTTATTTGGTTGAGTTTGATTGAGTTTTTTTCAATGACGTTATTGAAAAATAGTCAGCATGCACACAGTTATTAATATACATTGAACAAAAAAGATAACATTTGCCATTGTTTTTAATTGTTTGTGCTGCTGAAGAGTCAGCTAGATGCATGACTTTTAAAGGCACAGCGTGCGACGTCAAACAAATATTTTTGGTATGTTAATTATTTTAAAACAACTCGAGTGATTGCACGAGAGACGGAATCATAAAAGAAAGCTTCCGAAAAATAACTTTTGGCTTAGAAGTTGTGCAGTATCAGATTTGGGACTGTGTTAATGTAAATATTTTGGTGCTCACCGTAGTTTCTGTTGCGTTGAGGGCAAACAATTATTGTTGGTGGAGTACGGTTCACGATGTGGCCTCTAGGAAATGTAGTTCAGCAAAATTCGAACTCTGAGTGGTAGGCGGTTGAGTGTGGCTCTCGTGAACTCCAACTCCCATAATGCAACTCTGACCAACTATGCGCAGTTGGCCGATCTAAAGAGAACCCAGTAGCTTTAGCTGCGGGACATTGAATGACTTTGTGCCCGTGTACGGTAACGTTAAGAAAGTTGTCTATTTGACAGGTCGGGTTAAGAATCGGAGCCAATGGAGGCCCTTATACCTGTCATAAACAAACTACAAGATGTATTTAATACTGTCGGCGCAGACATAATCCAGCTGCCGCAGATAGTTGTTGTGGGAACGCAGGTGAGAAACGTCACTTTGCTTGAAGGCTAGCAAGTTAGTTAGCCTGCGTCAACTTACTGTTTTGATTATATCTTAACCACCGTTTTTATTACAGCTTCATGCAGATGCAGTACTTATAACTGTCGAGACAAGCCTAGCATATACTGTTAACTGTTTTAGTTAACTACGATAGTAACTAAGCATTTGTAGCAGCGCTTTGGTTAACACTGACAGTTGACATAGGAATATTTATCCACATGGTCCAGCCTCCTGGTCAGTCTCCAGAAAATAAAATCAAATGCTGTTTTTCGTGACAGATTTCCTGACCAGTCATCTATCGTTTTTTTTATGGAGAACACGATTTACTATCGTTTTGTGTCAAAATATTTTCCAGTCCCCATACCTAAATTCACAAATAACCTAGAGTAAATTTTAAGTTTGCCAATTTATGACGAACATCCAGCTACAACTAATGCGTGCGTCCCATCAGTTTTTACTGACAGCGCTTTAGAGAGGTTCAATTGCATTATTAGCTAAATTTAGCCTACCTTTGCTAATATTAGAGTGGTAAACATGTTACAAACACCTTTCAGTGTACTGTAACAAAGTGCAATTCAGCAGCACCACAAACTATTCCTGACATGAAGTTAAATCAACAGTAGGCATTTATAATACAGTTTCACGCTACCTACATCACTACCTTGTGTACACACTGAGGCCTAATTGGTTTAAAGTGCCAGGTTTTGTCTAACACTAATAGGATGTGACTATCTCGGACGTATTGGCAGGCATGTGAGGGTGTTAGAGTGAGACAGATCAAGCCAAAGGATGTTTTAACCCATTAAGACCAGATGCAAAGTGCTTGTGTCTGTTCTTTCATGTTTGCCCTCGTCAGTGCTCTGCAAAGAGCTCCAGTTAAGGGCAGCTCTAACGGAGATTAGATTTCAGGTTTTAGTAGTTGTTTTTCTGTCTTGTCCGTCATTAGACCTACAATACCTACAGCAGTCAGAACAACTTTAGGTTTGCTGCTGCAGCTACTGCACCTACTGAGGAAGATTACCTGACCATTTAAGAGCCATTTGCTAGCTATGTGAAGTATTTCACCTTAGTTTCTTTTCACCTCCAGTCTGACTAGAGTTGACTCAGCCACAGACTGAATCAAACTTACAGTACTGTGCAAAAGGCTTGAGACACACCTCACTTGATTATATTGGCTTCCAAGGAGTCAGACTTTCTGGTCACTTATTTATTTATTTATTTATTTATTTTTTAAGTGGTCTTGAGTAATAGAGGCAGCACAGTGGTGTGGTGGTGGTTAGCACGGTTGCCTCACAGTAAGAGGGTCCTAGGCTCAAATCCACCTTGGCCAGGCCCTTTCTGTGTGGAGTTTGCGTGTTCTCTCCGTGTTTGCGTGGGTTTTCTCCGGGTACTCCGGTTTCCTCCCTCAGTCCAAAGACATGCGTCAGTGGGGTTAGGTTAAATTGGACATAGGTGTGAATGTGAGTGTGAATGGTTGTCTGTCTCTCTGTGTTAGCCCTGCGACAGGCTGGCGGCCTGTCCAGGGTGTACCCTGCCTCTCACCCTGTGGTCTTGAGCAATAGTTGTCCAGGCTTTCTGAAGGTCTTTCAAAGTTTTTCTTTGGACATTGGCTGCTTTTTCACTCATTTTCAGTCCACTCCTTTTCCCTGACAATTTTCAGAGGAATGTGTTTTGTTGTTTGTTTCCTTATTAAGCAGTATGCTCATTCAAGCATTAAAAAAAGGCACCTAAGTCAAGGGATGAACCAGAACAAACAACTTAGCAAAGAACCAATTTTAAATTGTGTCTTGCAATCTGTTTCAAAACACAGAATTTTTTCCCGTTTCTTCAGTTGAATCTATGAAAAAATGCCAAACATAACACAGTTTGACAGGCACAAAATAGTATTTTTGCACCAACAAGGTGATTCCCAAAGAGCTATTAGTTTAAAACTTGGCATATCTCGGCATGTTTCTTAAATATTTGAGGAAACTGGATGAGTGTAGGACAAAAGAAGAAGTCGCTCGCTATCTACAGCAGATGAACAGTGTCTGAAAGTCATGTTCTTAAGAAATAAGAAAAAATCCAGCAAGGACCTGAGAGATGCATGTGGACCTTCAGTTGATCCATCTGCTGTTCACTGAAGCCTCATCAGAAAGGGTCTCAGTGGAAGGTCGGCTGTCAAGAAGGGAAACAAGGAGAAAAGCACACCTGGATAGAAAAAAAAACAGACAATGGAACACTATCAGTCATGGGTTGGCCTCCCCAGAACCCGGACCTCAATGTTATTGAAGCAGTGTGGGATCATTGGAACAACAGACAGCCAAAATCCAAAGAAGAGCTTTGAATGTCCTTCAAGAAGCCTGGAGAAACTGCATTTATTAAATTAAAGCTCTAGTTCCTCTTTTCTAATACTGTCAAGTTTTAGAAATTCATGAAAACATCTGTTCAGTGAAAATAGCTTTTTTTAAAAACTAGTGTAATGTCAACGTCAAGGGGCTTCCTGTCTGAGAGTAGGCCCTTGGGGGATGATTGCACACATAGATTCTATTGGTCCATGTACAGTAAAGACAATCAGAGAGAAATCTCTGCATTTTCCTCTTATTTCTGACCATTTAATTAAAAAATAGTCTGATACGCTTGAGTGAATGAAGCTCTGGTTAACCACACTGGAAAATTACATTTATTATAGTCCTGGTGATTTTTCTATGACTCCAGCTAAAACCTCTTTTTGGAGGCCACCAAAATTCTTCTATGCATGTCAACTCTGTCTCAGTGAAAAGTGTTTTCTGTATACTGAAAACAAGTCTTTCTGGTCAGTGAATGAGTCATTCGTACTTGAGTCTCCACATTTGGTGGTTTGTTTATGATGTTGTTGTTACTTTCTACAGAGCAGTGGGAAGAGTTCTGTTTTAGAGAGCCTGGTTGGCAGGGACATCCTGCCGCGAGGCACTGGCATCGTCACACGCCGGCCTCTCATCCTCCAGCTAGTGCACATCGACCAAGAAGACCGCAGGAAAACCACTGAAGAGAATGGTAACATCAATGGCTCCTCTTCTTCTTTGTCTCTAGTTGATAAACGTTTTTTCTAAGCTAATTAATTTTATAGTCAGCATTTTACATATTTGCATTTTGTATATGTATTACAGCCTGTGAAATTATGATATTTTATTTAGCAAACTTTGGTGTGTCTGGAAATGTAGCACTCAGCAGAGTTTGTCACCTTAATATTAATGCTGGATTCAGACTGGCAGCTGCAAAAATATTTAAAGTTTAGCATGTAGCGTTCTGCAGTATGCCTCGCCTTTACTGATCAAATTTCCAACTTTAATCAAATTTAGAGTAGAGGGATCTTTTAACCAGATTCTTGATTTCTCCTGGTTTGTTAGAGCAGTTAGTGACTTGGTGTTGATGGATGGACCGTGTAATTATCTCAGATTCAGAACAGATGCCACCCAGTTCTCAGTGGAAAGAACAGGGAACTAAAACGTGCCAGGATCCTGCGTGCATTTTATCCTGTCCTCTGGGAATGACTGCAGTGACTCTGCATTACTGCAGTCTCATGCAGGGACTGCAGAGAGCCAAGTTAACGCTTTTCTCTCCTGTCGTCTCTCTTTAACCGCAGAATCCAAGAAAAACGGACGCCTTTATAAAGGTCTCCTTTTCCCATGTTTTCTATCTTACTGTGTTTGTATATTACATAATCCCCATAATCCCCCTCCCCGAAACTCCCCACCGCCCATCTCTTTTGCTTATTCTTCCTCATCTTGCTTTGTATTTGTACAGCTTTTCCAAAGCTCCAAAACCACGTTTTCGTTTATTCATCTCACGCCCTTCTGCCCAAATCGGCTGGTGTCTGTCAGTTGAAGTTTGTAAAAGAGGATTAGCATATTCCTGTAAAGAAAAAAAAATACAGTTTTCTGCTTTATTTTACATTTTTAAAGTCAGTAGTTAAACTATTTCTACTTTGTAGGAAAATAACTATGATGTCCTCAAATAGCAGACCCCAACCTGTTGATTATTGCATCAGAAATGGAGCCTTTCTAGTTTTCTGCTTTCCAGAATGCACTTTGTTTTTTGCTTTAGGCTATTTTCCTCCATTATTATGTGAGAACAACTCTTCAGCTGTGGCTCTCTCCTCTGAAGAGTTTATCTTTCACATCCGAACCACCAGAAAGATCCTCCCTTTAGACATTTAACGCAGCGATGGTAATGATAGTAACATTGTACTCAAGGCCACATCTGTCACGTAATCTGTATCTAAAACATCTGTCTTTGACTTTGTATTTCTGCAGGCATCGATGGCGAGGAATGGGGCAAATTCCTACACACCAAAAACAAGGTAGAGTTTACAGCCTGTTCACAAGGAAACAGTCTCACAGCACTGCTGTACTGTGTATTAGAAGCATCTGAACAAAGACATATCTTTGATCTTTGCCCTGCATTGGCATTGACGTATATAGATTAAACAGGAGGACATTTTCTGGATATCTACACACACAACAAGATCAGGGACACACACCTTTCTGTTGCTAAAAATATTTATATGGCTGCAGGGTAAATGGCCTCCAAAGTCTCTTTCTGAGCGTCACTTACAGCAGTTCTCCATGTTTGAACAAAGAAGCTCTTATGAGGTCCTGATAGCCTCATGACACCAAATGAATTTTCTCAGGATTTCCTCGTCATGTACTTTCTGTCCCTCCTTGTTTTCCTTGTAGCTTGAACATCAATAAATGGGTTTTAAAAGTGCCGTTGCTCATCCTTACCATCCTTGATATTCCTGGTTAAACTGTCTTTTCAGATCTACACAGACTTTGAGGAAATCAGACAAGAAATCGAAGCAGAAACAGAAAGAATTTCTGGCAATAACAAGGTATGATTTAAAAAAAAAAAAAAAAAGTGTGAAACATGAAAGGAGAAAATGGATGAGCTTTAAATGTCCACATTAGCTTAACAGGTTTTTTTTCTTTTTTTTTGTAGGGAATTAGTGATGAACCCATTCACCTAAAAATCTTCTCTCCACATGTCGTGAACCTCACATTAGTGGATCTTCCCGGCATTACTAAGGTAAGATAAGTTTCCTTTTTGCTTCCTCAGGTCCAGACCTGTGTAATCTAAGGAGATAAAAGGATCCAGCAGATACATTTCATGCAGTGTATCTCTACTTTTTTAAAAGGTTTAAAAAGCATGAAAAAAAAAGCCCTTAGAAGCATCTGCAAGTCTTAACGTCCTGCTGTATCTAAGCTAGTTTTCAATTTTATAACAGGGACTAAGAAGCATATTGATCCATGTTGTACAACAGCTGCTTTAATTGTTTCTTCTCCTTCCTCATGTATCTGGGCCCAGCTCACATTCACTGATTATTCAAATTAAATAGAGGTTAACAGCACCTCGAAGTGTTAAATAAATGTGCCTATATGAGTGGTTATGTAACTGTGGTCTTTAATACTCCTGCTGGCTTTGCTGTGTTTTATTGATTAACTGTGGCGATTTAAAGGTGTTAAAAATCAGAAATGGAATCTGTTAAGCTCTGGAGAAGCTTTGCTGCGGTTAAAGTCTATTTGTATTTGTTAAAACAGGTGCCAGTGGGAGACCAGCCCAAAGACATAGAGATCCAGATCAGAGAGCTGATTTTAAAGTACATCTCCAACCCCAATTCCATCATCTTGGCCGTGACCGCTGCCAACACCGATATGGCGACATCTGAGGCTCTCAAGGTGGCCCGTGAGGTTGACCCTGATGGTAAATGCCTTCCTTGTTTTTTTTTTTTGTTTTTTTTTCTGTCTTCACTTCTGTTGCTTTTGCTTACGTCAGCCTGTAACTTTACTTTCATTTCTCACATGCTGTTTGCGTTTCTTTCCTCAGCGGTGCTTTCGTAACTTGGTGTTTGTGTTCTGTGTTTAGGTAGGAGGACGCTAGCAGTGATAACCAAGCTGGATCTGATGGATGCTGGTACGGACGCCATGGATGTCCTGATGGGCAGAGTCATTCCTGTTAAACTGGGCATTATTGGAGTGGTAAACAGGTATTGGTGCAAAGTTTGCGTTTCATTCAGTGGTCACACAAAACAGAACTGTACCTTTAAGACCAACACACCCTCATGTTTGTTTTTGCTTATGCATTTCTTTTAGGAGCCAGTTAGATATCAATCAGAAAAAGTTAGTGGCAGATTCTATTCGAGATGAACATGCCTTCTTACAAAAGAAGTACCCCTCCCTCGCAAATAGAAATGGAACCAAATATCTGGCTAGAACACTGAACAGGTATAAAGTCATAAATTATATATTTATTTATTTTTTTTTTAACCCTTGTTATTTACATTTTAAAATAGCACTGGCTGCAGTAGTCCATAACAAGCCTTCCACTGTTTCCTTAATTATTTCCATAGGTTACTAATGCACCACATCAGAGACTGTCTTCCTGAGCTGAAGACAAGGATCAATGTGCTGGCGGCGCAGTATCAGTCTTTACTCAACAGTTACGGTGAACCTGTCGATGATAAGAGTGCCACATTGTTGCAGATTATCACCAAGTTTGCTGCAGAGTACTGCAACACAATAGAGGGCACGGCCAAGTACATTGAGACAGCTGAACTGTGAGTCATACAGCTCTCTGAACTGCATGCACTCTCTTATACCACCAAGGGGCGCCAGCGTCATACTCTCCTTAATCAAAGCATATCCCGCCTGTTTGTTTTATGTGGTCACTTTTTCATTTCAGGTGTGGTGGAGCAAGAATTTGTTATATATTCCATGAAACGTTTGGTCGCACGCTGGAATCAGTCGATCCCCTGGGTGGTCTGACAACCATCGACGTGCTCACTGCAATCAGAAATGCAACGGTTGGTTTCTGTAACATCCATTAACGCGACTGCCTTAAAAGGCACCTTTTTTGAAAGCTTACACTTTAATTGCCTTCGTCAGGGCCCGAGGCCGGCTTTATTTGTGCCCGAGGTTTCGTTTGAGTTGCTGGTGAAACGACAGGTCAAGCGTCTGGAAGAACCCAGTCTGCGCTGTGTGGAGCTGGTTCACGAGGAGATGCAGAGGATCATCCAGCACTGCAGCAACTATAGCACACAGGTCAGAAACGCCCTCACTGACATCTAAAGCACGGAGGCATGCTGTAAAAATGCACATCACTGTAACAGATGTTAGATATTCATTTGGATTGATTGTTCATCTCTGCAGGAGTTGTTGAGGTTCCCAAAGCTTCATGATGCCATCGTAGAAGTGGTCACCTCCCTCCTCAGAAAAAGACTACCAGTCACAAATGAAATGGTCAGGACTTCCTCACATTTATTATTTATAAGGGAAGGTAACAGTCACGTCCTAGTCTGAAAAATCACTTTTCTGAATTTATTTTCAGGTACATAACTTGGTTGCCATAGAACTGGCCTATATCAACACCAAACACCCCGACTTTGCTGACGCCTGCGGCCTTATGAACAACAACATAGAAGTAAGAGATTATCCACTATTTAAATTGTTTCTAATTGTAAAGAAATATATTTTCAAAAAGAGGGAGATCATTTTCTCTTCTTCTGCCTCTATTTGCCAAACTTTTGTTTTTGTAGGAGCAGAGACGGAATAGACTGAGAGATCTACCCTCTGCTGTTCCCAGAGACAAGGTACAGTCCATCTGTATGAGAGTCGCTGCTTTCTGGGAACACGCGTAAACAGATTTTCTTCACTCTTGCATATGTGGATTTATTTAGTCAGGGGGAAACTTAATTACACACTCAACATTTAGACACATATATAAAGTTATAAAAATACAAATACAAATAAAAAAATATAATGGGCTTTCAGTCTGCTTGAGCTGAAGTTTCCCAACTTCAAATATCGCTCTACATATAAATCTAATCCAGTTATTCTCTCTTACTGTATATAAAGCTCATGCACACCTCTGCCTGTAGCTCCAGTCCACGCTCCACTCTTTTCTCCCTTATGTCTTTCTTTAGTCCCTTAGAGGTCCTGGGGGGCACTCTCTCTCCCCTACTGAAACTTCTGCCCTCGAGGGCGAGGCCACTAAGGTGTGTCCTGTTCATTTTCACTGCCTGTGTCTACATCTGCCCACCCCCAGACCTTCCTTGATTCCTTTAAAATCAGCCAAGCTCTGTTGTCAGCATTTGGTTGGGCCTTCGGTTTCCTGCAAGGGCTGGAGGGGCAGTTTTTACTCACCTGGACTTTGACACTTACGCTTTAATTTGCATCTAACCCTATTTTCTGCATGCTGGTTGCACCGATAGAAGAAGCACCACTTCCAATTCAACTGAAATGACTTTTTTTAAAAGAAGAAAACCTTATTAGCACTGGTAAGGTGTGCGATACAGACAGAGTCTTTGCCATTTTATAAAGTATTCAGTGAAAAAAAAGAAAGATTTGTTTTTGGTAAATCTGGTGCATTTTATGTCAAGACCAATCATTATATATTATTTTATATAGTTAAATAAGATAAAGAAGTCTCTCTTGTATCATGATTCCGTCACCCAGTCATAATCCTTGTATGTGTAACTAATGCACACTGTTATCCACAAGCTCCCCTTGCTTGCTCAGTTCTGAGTAAGAAGATTTAACGCTAGTCTGGATGCACTTCTTTGTCCTGAAGTCAAAGAAGGCGTGTGGCATGCTAATATTTGGAACCATTTTGAAAATTATCAGGAAATTCCTTCTGGGTGTGCTCTGTTGTAATTTTTAAGCAGCCTTGATGATTTTACTTATTTTCTTTAATTCTTTCACACATGGCACATATCAAGTCCTTGCAGGCGTTTGAGTCTTTATCCCTGACAGATCTTCACTACTTCTTTCTCTCTCCCTCCCCCCTGTAGGCAGCAGCCAGTGGCTCTCAGAGCTCCTCTGTCAGCGACCAGGCAGACGGTGGGACAGGCAACTGGAGGGGCATGTTGAGAAAGGGCGAGGAGGGTCCAGTTGGTGAGAGGGGCATGTCCCAGCCCCCTATTGCTGCAAGCCCCCAGAAGGGCCATCCTGTCAACCTACTGGATGTGGTGGGTACTCTGCATTTGTATAAGCAGGTTTAAAAGTTGCTTGATAGCAGTGCATCATGTGGGGAAAAAAGAGAGTAAAATGTTTTAGGAGTTTGTTGGCCTTTTCGCCTGTGCTGCAGACGTACTCTAAGTGTACTAATGCACTGAATCGTTTTTAATTTTGACACTTGTGTGCTTTGCAATTTCCCCCATTTCATTTAGTTTAGCACATTAAACAGATTTGGTGCCTTTTTCGTTTCCAGCCCGTTCCAGTATCAAGGAAGCTGTCTGCTCGTGAGCAGAGGGACTGTGAGGTCATCGAGAGACTCATCAAGTCGTATTTCCTCATTGTTCGGAAAAACATCCAAGACAGGTAAGAATGTAATCATCCTTTACTGTTTTTCATCTGCTACAATGTGAATGCTGTTATATAAGAGTTAATCCTTCCTTGTGTGTTTTCCTGTGTTTGGCCTCAGTGTACCGAAGGCAGTGATGCACTTCCTGGTGAACCATGTGAAGGACTGCCTGCAGAGTGAGCTGGTGGGTCAATTATACAAGACGACACTGCTGAACGACCTGCTGACGGAGTCCGAGGACATGGCTCAGAGACGCAACGAGGCTGCTGACATGCTCAAGGTGATAGATTCATTACATGTCACTATGAATGGCAAAAGCATTAGCCAGTGTCACACACACAGTTCATTGCGTTTTATACAATGAACATGGACTTGTTTTTTTTAGTTCTGAAGAGTAGGTTCACATTTTTTAGGTCTCAACAACAGTGGCCTGAAGTTTTTCTTTCTGTGACTATTCTGTTCATAGAGCATCTTTGAAGCCACCATCAGACATCCAAATTAACAAATCAAGCAGATCTTTTTTTTTTTTTAGCGTAAAAAATGCCTCCTTTTACAACAGTAAACAGATTTGAAATATTGTGACCCGTCCTTAATTAAGACAAACTGCACCTCAGTGTGAGGTGATGAACTGTGTATCCCAGTATGATCCCAAAGACGTGTGATTACTGCATTTAAATTACAGTTATTTGATTTGCATCCCTCTTATCATCCCTGTGTCTAGGCGCTGCAGAAAGCCAGTCACGTGATAGCAGAGATCAGAGAAACCCACCTG
>JAVDPK010002887.1:186273-198715 GCA_034780415.1 Cichlasoma orientale | reverse complement strand
ATCCCTCTTATCATCCCTGTGTCTAGGCGCTGCAGAAAGCCAGTCACGTGATAGCAGAGATCAGAGAAACCCACCTGTGGTGAGGGTGACCTCTCTTCAGCAAGCTCTCTTCATCCTTGTTGGACCCTCATCGTCTTCATGTGGACCATCCACCTTCAAACTCCTGCCTGCCCCACTGTTGAGTCAAGCAGGGTCTCAGGCTGTAGAGACAACTCAAATATGCACTGGTGTGGATATGTGTACATATGGAAACATAGTTGTAATGTACAGCAAGACATGAGGATTTAATCGGGGGAAGTACATTTTAGTCGCTCACCGTCAGCATCACACATACTTCTGTTCTAGAGTATTATATTTTTCTTAATGTAAGTAAAACAGTACATAAATAATATTATACATCACCACTATGTGGAGCCTTGCTGAGGAATATCTGCTCTAATTGTAGATTTTGATTAAAGCTGCAAATGAAAACTCACGCGACACCATGTACATGCTCTCTTTATTATTGTTTGAAGTAATTTGTCTGGATTTTCCAAAGAAATGCACTTATTTTTTTTTTATTGTGAATTTACCTTACCATTTCTAAACAGTATTACTTCCTGTTAACAGTAGTATTATTTTTAAATGGACACAAGAACAAGAACAATGCAAAATTAGACACATTTGCTGCTGTTCAGTGTGAATTTTTGTATAAGAGTTATTATATTGGACAGATTTACACAGAAACACTCTATAGAACAGTGAACAGATGGACAATAGAAATCAGGGTCCATCGCCGGTCTCACGATCTGCCTCGGCTTTGTCTCGCAGCAGCTTTACCTCAGTCGGCCGCTCATCTTGCCTTTGCCACGACCTTTGGCACTGAAAGGGTTCAGGAAATGAGTGAGTTTAATAAAAGTGGATATAAGCAATTCGACATATCGCTGTCCGTGGTACAGATGATTAAAGACAGAAATACAAATCAAGCTGCACTTTGTGAGTCACAAGAGAAGATGATGTGGAAACAATCATGCCAGTAATGTCTTAAGTGCAAAGATTTGAACCGCAAACATTTGAGGATTCCTTTGACTTTATGGGGGTTTGTTGTCAAACTGCGTGCCATTCTTTCAACAGAGAAAATGTTCAAACTACAAGAACAGGGTACATGATGTATTTTCATAATTCTGTCACAGATGAAAGATTTCTTGAAGGATTTTTTTCATAAAATCACAAGTATCTGGTCAGCTTCCTTTAAAAACTACAAAAGGACCATGTACAGGAAGCCATGTGTACATTTACAAGAGCAGCTGCTTGCAGTGATTCACATGAAGGCTTCAGAAAGGGCTGTGGCTAAATCTACAGCTTATATTACACTGTATGTTTTAGAACATAATACACTCAAATCACTGTGGTCTCTGATCCATTTTCTGACCAAAAGGAAAAATGTGAAATTGTATTTTACAAAGGTACGAAAAGGCGCAATAGAAGCTTTAAGCAAGAAAAGAAACAACTTTAGAAAGTAATCAAAACGAGGGTTGGGTCTTAATTACCTGGGCAGCTGCGTACTTACCTCTGGTGATCCTGAACGCGACTAAGAAGCAGGTTGATCTGCAACAGGACATAAACATTTAGAAGCATTTTAAAATACAAAGGATATGCGCATACATGATGAGAAATGCAGAAGCATTAGAAGATGTACAGCATGAGAAGCATTTCCTTTGATGGTCGTCTTCAGGTGTTTCTCAGGTCGGTCATAAATGCAGTAGATTATTATTTTTTTAGTGATATTACAGAACTTAATCATTTGAGTTCCTGCTGAGCATCGGATGGCTTACATCATATTTCTGTCTTTTAAGTTTCTCACTGAGGTCAAACTTCTCAGCCTCCAGCCCCATCAGAGACTGCCACAGTTCTTTGGCCTTATCCCTAAACGAGAACAGAAATCTCATTAACAGTAATTAAATACCAGAAACATCAAATTACATCCATCCATCCTCTTCTGCTTATCCTTATTAATGTTAAATGCAGAGGCCAGTATTTGGAGACATAATGCATTATGAATATTGAAGAAGCCCTGCACAGCTCTGTCATACTTGAGTTTATCCTCATTCAGATGATCAACATTCAGAGGCTTCTTGCGTTCAGCCAGTATCTTCTTCTTTTTCTCTCTCTCGGTTTGTTTCTTGCCTCTTCTGGTGTCACTCTGCAGAGAATGAGCGTGAGTCAACGTTAAAGCGGTTTGCTTTTGAAACTTTCTCCTGTAATTATTAACTTCATCACGAGAAGTTCGAAGACCTTCTGTCCAGCACCGTACTGCTGAGACATGTTTGAGAGTGCCTTCTTCTTCTTCGCATCCTCATCCATCTTCTTCCGCTGCTCCTCCTGCTCCTTACGCTCCTTCTCCTCCTGTATGCAGCACGAGCAAATTATTTAGGGGAGAAAATACTGTCTGCCTTGAGTGTGTGGTGTAATAAACTGTGGAGTGAGGATGTAATTCAGTGTACACACCAGAAGTCTGTTTTGCCTCTCCTTCTCTCTCTCTGTCCTGATCCTCTGCTGCTCGGCTCTTTCAGCACGACGCTTCTCCTAAAAAGCAAAAAACACACAAAGGTGCGCAGAGTCACGGTGGATTTTGGCTAGGTACAAACACAACGATTCCTGTGTGACTGACTCACAATTCTGTTAACGAGGGCAATGAGTTCTTCTTCCTCTTTCTTCCTCTGGACGAAGTGAGCCTCAATGAGAGACTGCAGCTCAGCTAGATCCTTCTCCTGACGCTTCCTGTAGATATCCTGCATCAGAAAATCCACATATTGTTAGAAATGTGTCTAATCGGTTTCAAATGGATGTTTCTATCAAGGAGGAGACGTTTAATAAGGCCGACTCACATCAAAGTCCACTTTTTCACCATCGGGGATCTTCGGGGCCGCAATGTTTGTCATAAACCTGCAGATGTGAGCAGTTTATTATTGATTTGTCCTAAGTGAGGTTTAAACTGCTTAACTTAAGGAAAGCTGAGGGACTTACTTAGGCTTGGGCTTTGAGTCATCTTGTCCTGAATACCAGGAGCACAGATGGTTAGTACAATGTTTGGAAATTAAATTAGGTTTATAAAAATATGGGTGCGTGCAATTTTCTTACCATCTCCATCCCTGCAGGAGAGCAGCAACATTGAGACAATAAAAAAATATATGAATACTTCCCTTAATTATGTAATACTATAAGAAATATTAAAAATAATAAAAACAAATGTAGCACAAATAATAATATGAAGAAACAAAAGCGTAAAAGTGATCACATACTGAATGTCCTCCTCCCCGACGTCTTCTGTGTCAGACATTTTGGTAAGGGTGAGCTCTGCAAAATGGATACCCTATTAGCCTATATTTACACCGGCAAATATTTGTGATCATTAAACAGCACAGGAGAACCTGAGATAGAGACAGTTCCCGCAGTTTACAATGAGCGTCAGTGTTGGATCAAGTATCTCTCAGCCTGGTCAGAGTAGAAGAGGTCTATTCTGAACTTCAGCTGGTCAACAGCAGGAATACAATAACTGGAAAGCACTCCTGCTCATGTAAAACACCTCTACGCACAACGTGTTAAAAGCTTACACATATTTAATCAACAAAATGTGATAAAAGTTGTGCCCGAAGCGTGACGTTACTGATGATAACGTTTTATTGCTGTACAGGTGGTGATGCTGTAGGTACAACTACTCAAATTGTATTGTTAGTTTCTACAGGTATAAGGATATCTCAGTGGAAAAAATGTTGTAATATAGCTGTAAAATACATCAAAAATACGTCTAGCTTCTACTCATGTATGAAATTTGTTGCTTTCTGCTTCTGCTCATTACTTGCAAATGTGTAACCTTTTTTTTTTTTTAATGTCAAAAGAGGGAATATTTATCGGTTATAACAGGATGGAAAAGCAAAAATCATACATTTATGAATCTATCAATACCTATCAATACTACTGTCTGTATGAGCACTAGTGATAAGCCATGCAGTTCAGTCACATCTTGTAAAGACAGCGGCAATTGTCAGGTGCCATGGAGACGTTTCGGTTAGATGTTTAATGTGGCTTAAAAAGATTTCAGCGAGCAGTGAACACAAGTCAAGAACAGACTGAGAGGAGATTTCATTCAGTGATAAAATAACTGACCGGGACAGCAATTCAATTCGATATTTGAGGCTAAAGAAGGCTTTGATTTACATGTTTAAATTAGCTAATGAGAGTAAGAGTGCCCTTACCTGTGACCCGGGCAGAGGGAGCTCAGACACGAGCGACAGACTTCAGCTCCTTGAACTTTACAAACAGGTTGAGCATCAAGGATACATAGTCCAACCCTTCAGACTCATGTGACTGTGGCACCCTATGGCTGATCAGTCTATTGTTAGAGAGCTGGACATTGCAGACACACACACACACGCACACACACACGCGTGTGCGCTACATGTTTTGCAGGTACATTCCCGCCCAGTCACAAGCTACTCTGTTTTCAACACACCATAATTTCACGAGTGTTTGACAATTACAGCATTTCCTTTCAGTGGCTACAAAATTAAACAGAACTAGAACTTTTTTTAAATTATTTTTTATTGCTGAAGCCATACGTACAATATTTGTAAACAATTCAAACAAAGCAATAAAAAAAAAGACAATACTGAAAGAATTACAATATATTTAGGCAGAATTCAACTTATGTGCACTGCTGACAGAAACACCAGGTTACATTCACTGTTAATTACAGGCTTTATTAAACAGAGTGCATACTGCGATTGTCTTGCAAACCTTTACTGCTGCTGCAGTGCATGAAAAACTGAAGTTAGTGGCATGTAAACACACAGTAGACAGGAAAAGCAGCCAGACTATAACCTGCTTGTTAAATACATAAACATTTGGTCACTGCATCGTTGTTACAGGCAATACTTGCATACATAAGTATTTATAGACTTTTTTGTGTTTCTATTGCAAAAGAATGTAGTTTGTAATTGAAAAAAGCCACAACAGTAACAAAGTTAGATGTTACTCGTGAAAATGTTGCACACTTTGGTTCTTTGGCTGCAGTCCTGGGGCAGAATGTGCCAATGATATTACCTTATGATCAGACGTGTGGCTCCTTGTTAAAGACTTTTTAGTAAACATGTTGCTTGGCAATCACCAAAGGTATTACAAAATTTCTGAAAGAGAACATGAATATAGATTATTCCATCCAAAAGCTGTTGGCGTGTTTCTCTCAGGAAGAGCTGAATCAGTCGGATAATTTTGCCATCCTTTGGGAACACTAGAGTCATTCTCCTTCATATAGAATGTTTAATGATTTATTTATTGTGCCTTCATGGACAACTTATTAATTGCTGTTAAAAAAATATTAAAAACTGGTACCAAAATTGTAAACATCAGCCAAAGAGGTTACTTTATAGCTTCACAACCCCAAACTTTTTGTTAACTGCTTTTAACTGATCTAAGTCAATTATATACAAGCTTAGCATCCAACATCCAGCTGTGGAGTAGGGTATAGTTTCTATGGAATCAAAACTGATTTTCATCACAAAAAGCAGTGAGCACGAATCGCCATGAAGCAAAAACACTAATTACTGTGTATAAGCTATATGGCATAACATCAAAGCACAAATGCATCATATGAATCCTAGACATGTCCATGCGAGCTGAAAGCAAAATAACGGACTCGCAGACTCAAGAAATTTGCTACATTTATGAGTGTAAAATAGACTAAACAGTAGCTAATGAACATTATTAGTTTACTATTAAGTAATAAGCATGTAAAAGCTGTTAGAAAGTGTAAAAAGTCATTCAAATTTCTTATATCCACAGAAAGAAGTCAAGTCATTATTTTTTTCATTTTTGAAGAAAATTTCAAAGCATGGCTACACCAAAATAGGCTGCATTGCAAAGGTACTCATATTGTAAAGCTATAGCTGGAAGGCTTTGAATGAGGAACCCATTATGTCATTCCTCTTTTCCTCATTCTGATGTGAGCCTCATGCAAAATACAGGTATGTGGAAGGGGAATAGATGAGCATACAGTAGCAGAGCTGTGAGTTTGAACAGATGTAACTGGGATGTCAACGGTAAGGGTCTCGCTCCTGCTGTGAAAGAAACAGAAAGACATTAAAGATCTGTTAGTTTATGCGTCCGTCGCACTGCTAGAGTGAGGAGAGAAGCTACAGGTGACTATATGAATATATATTGAACAGATATCACACTGAAAAAAAATCCTAGAATTTTATGCTTACACTGTATTGAAGAAAGCATTGCATGATTCATCCTTAATTTTATATACTTGTTAAATCATGAATTAACTGTGATTAACCACGTCTGAGTTCAATTTCTCTAGCCACACCAGGTTACTGCAGTCCTGCTGAATTAATAAATCACTTAAATAGAACCTGTCTGACAAAGTGAAGTAGGCTAAAAGATCTCAAAAACAACACATCATGGCACAATCTTAAGAAATTCAAGAATGAATGAGACACAATTGACATCTATCAGTCTGGAAAGGACTACAAAGCCATTTCTGCTTTGAGACTCCAGAGAACCACAGTGAGAGCCATTAGCCACAAATGGAGAAAACTTGGAACAGTGATGAACCTTCTCAGGAGCGGCCGGCCTAACAAAATTACTCCAAGGGTGCTACAAAGACTCATTCAGGAGGCCACAAAGGAACCCAGAACAACATCTAAAGAACTGCAGGCCTCAGTTGCCTCAGTTAAGGTCAGAGTTCATGATTCAACAATAAGAGACTGGACAAAAATGGGATCCATGGAAGAGTTCCGAGGAGAAATCAACTGCTGCCCAAAAAAAACACAACAGCTTGTCTCACATTTGCCAAAAAACATCTTGATGATCTCCGAGACTTATGGGAAAATATTCTGTGAACTGATGAGACAAAAACTGAACATTTTGGAAGGTCCGAGTCCCGTAACATCTGGCATTAACCTAACACAGCATTTCATAAAAGAACATCACACCAACAGTCAGACATGGTGGTGGTAGTGTGATGGTCTGGGGGTGCTTTCCTGCATCAGGACCTGGATGACTTGCAGTAATTGATGGAACCATGAATTCTGCTCTCTACCAGAAAATCCTGAAGGAGAATGTCCGACCATCAGTTCGTGCCCTGAAGTTCAAACTCACTTGCAGCAGGACAATGATTTGAAACAGACCAGCAAGTCCACCTCTGAATGGCTAAAAAAAAACAAAACAAATTGAATGCTTTGGAGTGGCCTAGTCAAAGTCCGGACTTAAATCCAATTGAGATACTTTGGCATAACCTTAAACAGGCCGTCAATGCTCGAACACCCTCCAGTGTGGCTGAATTAAAACAATTCTGTAAATAAACGTATCTGCCTTCACACCCATATTAACTTTTGCAGCTATAACAGTTTCAACTCTACTGGGAAGACTTTCCACGAGGTTTAAGAGTTTATGGGAATTTTTGACCATTCTTTCAGAAGCACATTTGTGAGGTTAGACACTGATGTTGGACGAGAAGGCTGAGGATTCATCCCAAAGGTGTTCTGTTGGGTTGATATCAGGACTCTTCCGCATCAGACTCGGTCATTCAGGTCTTTATGGACCTTGGTTTGTGCACTGGTGCGCAGTCATGTTGGAACAGGAAGGAGCCATCCCCAAATTGTTCCCACAAAGTTGCTAGGTGCTTGGTTTGATACACCTGTGGCCATGGAAGTGATTGGAACACCTGAATTCAATAATTTGGATGGGTGAGTGAATACTTTTTGCAATATAGTGTATGTTATTACAGTTTATACATTTTTATTGGAAACTAATAAGAGTGACACAGAGTAGAATAACGTATATGGGGTGTATACACCCGACCACGGTGAATCTACAATGATGCATTTGTGTGTTTTTGTTATAACACTGAAAAGGGCTCTCTTTTGCCATTAACCTAGGCCTATTCAAATTTCCAAATATCCTCACCAGAACCCCTCTTGCAAATGTACACACACACACGGAGATTGTAGAAGTGCATAGCGTGTACATGAGCCCCACCAAACATCAATAAACACACACTGGGTACTTCACTAATGCTATACAGTACAATGCATCTTCAGTGGCTGTTGTTTCAGTATACCCTGCCTGCAGTCAGAGGCAGGACACTTCTTGCTTTGTGACTGAAAGCTGTAACTTGGTCATTTGCCCATCACTTCATTCCTCAGCTGTCTATTTCCAATGAAGAAGTTGGAAGGCTACAAGCAAGGAGCGCTATTTAGGGTTGAAGCTGACACTCGACAAACGCTTTTCCACTCCTATTGTTCACACTTTCACCCAAGCACTGAAAGCTTCATGGCAGAAGAAACATGATATTTCAACACAAAGAAGTAAGACAGCTTTATTATGCCAAAATTAATATCTTTTTCATGATTTATGCTGTAAAGTCAAACATTTAAACTGGCCTCACGCAGCTGTGGTAGCTCATTTTAGGTCTTTATCATTCTCACTGAGTGAATAAGCCTGGTGATCGAGACCGATTTGCTTCTTAAATGGTTAGTAATCCTCTCCAGCAGCCAGTTGTAATGTGACAATCAAGCAGCTGCACTCTGGTATGTCTGACAGCTCTCCGACACCGCACGGCATCGGGCGATCCAGGTGGGACTTGGGAAACAGTGCACTGCAAAAACACGACAGCCATCCCAGGAGTCTGGAACTTTCTTTATACTGGGAAACAAGGTCATGGTGAGGGGTCTTTAAATATAGATTGCAGTGCCACAGAGCTGAGCCTGTGCCCAAAAATCTCCAGCAGCAGATTTGATTTACAGTGAGCAGCTACGCTGGTACAAAGAGAGCTTGGTGGGTTGTAGTAGTTACAAGCCCCCACTGGGCTATAAATCAGTCAAGGCCTGTCCCCCTTGTCCAGAAAATGTTTTGAAGGGCAGACACACTTCATCTCAAGTCTGCTTCCCCCAGGACTGATCAAGATAAACCCCTGGTTTAACATGCATAATGTACAGCTTTACAGGTTTAAAAAAAAGTATTCAGACACTTTACCTGAGTAAAAGTAGAGATAACCCCGATGCAGAGACACTATAAATATCTCCAAAAAGACTAATTTGATATTTTAGGTTTATTGTGTTTTGTTGCCCTTTATTTTCCAGGCTGTGTATTTCTGATAAAAGAATGGGCGACTTTTACCACACTTGAGTCTCTACGTAAACACCAAGCTACAGCCAGCAGCTGGTTCTGTTACAAAAGGGGTTCTAGTCATCAGACACCTCAGAAAGTCACTGGATAAGGACACGAGAAAGTCCAGAATATAACCCATGTGAAATCACATGCTGGTGTTTTGTTTTGTTTTTCTGGATGTAACATGCTAACAGGATAAAATGTGTGAAAGGCATGAAGTCTGAAAGCTTCCTTCCTTTGCTGGTAAGCAGATCAGTTGTTTCCCCTTATTTCCAGTCTCTCGAAGCTAAGCTAAAGAGTAGCTGGCTGTGGCTTCATATTAACTCTGTTTATTGAGAGTTTATTGATCTTCTCACTACTTTACTCTTTTAGTAGTGCCATGGTTATGCACCAGTGTTACTACACATTATGTAATTTGATTATTTTAGTTAGTTATGATATGTACTGTAAGACAATCACATTCTGATGTTGCTATACTCTCCAGCTTAACTTATTGAAAACTGTACCTGAGTTCAGTACTTGAGTAAATGTACTTTGTTACATTTGACCACTGTATACAGTCCCTTCAGAAACTTACCATTAACGAGAAAACTTGCCTCCCACGGCCACCTGTGTAAGAAGGAACAAAATAAATAATGGGAAGAGGAGAAGAAGACGAATCAGCTGATGGTATTAAAGCAAATTATCATCTTATTCAGGATGATTGTGACTGCAGGATGAATACTTATTATAGGTGAACAGGGTCAAGAGTGAGATCAGTGGAGGATTGAATTAATGAACTGATTGATAAACGGAGCCTAACTTGCTCAGAAATTTTGCTCATAACCTTAAAGACTGATGTATATTATTCTACAGAGGTCAGATGTAGTCATTGTTATTGTGCATATATTCTCAGTGACTGCAAGCTGATTAAGTCTCATTCAATCTACCCTCATCCCTTTCATAAGCATACTGATCATGTAATGTGTTTATTGCACGATGAGGTACAGTAACAGGATATCCTGGTATTGCTGTACTTATATTTTGTCCCATCCCTGATCAGATATGTGCCGTCTGTTATGTGGAGAACTAGTTAAACCCCAGATCAAAGAATCCCGACTTAAAAGCACTTCACAGGTTTCGAGCACATGCGCTAAACTACAAAAACGTCAGTGCAGTGCAGCTACTATCTTGGTTTAAAAGATCTCAAATCAGTAGCATCAACCTGGAGTCACATGTCCGCAAATGACCTCTTTCCCTCACCTTTCAGGTAACAGCAAATAACAAATATTACCACATCACTATAAACACTAACACTGCCCCTTCCAAGAACCATGCATGTGTGTTATTACCTTTCCAGGCGTAGAGCCCTTCTTGGCCTCCCACACGCCACGCTTGTTACCGACGTCAGCTGGTTTCACATCCTGTCACAAACAAAACCACAATCACGGTAGTTCTGTGAAGTATTTAGATTGTTTACTTAGGCAAAAGTATAGAAAAGAAGAAGTTTATATCCAAAATATTGAGCAAAATGTGACTGAAGTAGATACTGCTTTTTAATAAAGCTTTTAAGAGTTATTTAATCTTTCTGACTTTGCACCTCAAATTAAATGCAAAGTCTTCAAAGTACAGGCTCTAAATGTACCTGGTAATTTTCCTTCACTCGATTCAAATGCAGTTCCCAAACATGTTTATTAAGCTTCTGATTGTTAGCGGTGATACTAATGAAATATATGCAAGGGGGGGGAGGTTAACTTTACCAGTTTGAAGAGCAGACAAAGAACAGCAGGAAAAGCTTGAGTGAGGAAAGCTGAGGAAAAGAGGGCAATTAAAGAGGACAGAAAGGCAGAAAAATATAACTAGCACAGTAAAGATACAGTAAAGATTGTTGATGCAAAGACACACACACACACACACACACACGACTGCTGTACAGCTTAAACCATCAGGGGGAAGTGTTGCTGCAAAAGTAACAGCAAGGTTACACCACTTCCCCGGCCAAGACGTTTGACACCAAAGACATCTCACTCATAAATTTGTCTTTAGAACAATCTCACACGTCATCCACAAATGTTTCTGTGTGTGAACAGATGACCTCTTTTTATTAGCAGCTGGTGTCCGACTTCAAGAAAAGCACACAGTGCTCATCAAATACCCTACTACTACAGTACTTAACATATTTATTTATGCCATATCAGTATAAAGAAAACACATTAATCATTAAGTTTCCACCTAGTTCTTGGTTCTTTTGTCAGTGTTGTGAGTTAAGATAATATGTCACAGCTATGAATAGATATGACCTTTTCCCCTTTTCTGAAGGACACTCACAATATGACTAAAAGCCCAGCGCTTCATTGCTGGACAGAGGAATGGTTTTTTTCTCCTTCTGTACAAAGACTTCTCATGGGTTTAAGTTCAAATAAATGAATTAAAGCCTTTCATGTGTAAAAGAACTCAGAGAAAGTCTTCAGGCTGTGATAGCACATGCGTTCAGAAAAATGTCCATGTGGTGTCACTAGACTTCAGACAGCAAGACTGTCCAGCCCTGCAGCTCAGATCTAAAGGCTGCAGCCAACAAAGGACAGGCATGTTGATGTGCAAATGAGCACATCAGCATGTACAGAATATCAAGGGATTACTCGACTGAAGCAACACTGGTGTCTGATTTACAATAGTGTGTGAATGTGTGATCAAGGCAAGGATTTATCAGGTCTTACTGTGGGCTTTGCTGCTGCTGCTGGTGATGCTGCTGGTGCTGCTGCTGGTGATGCTGCTGGTGCTGGTGCTGCTGCTGCTGCTGCTGCAGGCGCTGGTGCTACTGTCTTCTCACCTTCTGCCGGTTTTGCCGTCCAACTGTTGACGCGTCCGGCCACACTTCCTTTGATACCAGCCACATCCTGGTGAGGAAACACCTTGAATATGCAATCACACACTAGCAAATCTCTCTGTCCCTCTCTCCGTCTCATTCTCCTTTACCTTGTTTGCAGGAGAGGGAATTTCAGAGGAGCTGCCCACATTGCCTTTCTCCCACATACTTTTGATGCTGCGTGTGCCCCCTGTAGGAATATCTGCCACTGGAGACTTGGGAGATTTTGCATCTTTGTTCCCCTGGAAGATGTATTACATACAATTAAATTTACCCAGGACCCTTAATGTACTTAGGCACTGTGCTTTATTGCATTATATCCATGTCATCGTATACTTTGAGTTACAACCTCAATCTCAGAAGAAATACTTTTCAGCGCTCTGACATTAGGTCTTTGTTGCACTGCAAATACCTACATAACTAACTGTAACTAAATCATTTATA
>JAVDPK010002887.1:164794-186173 GCA_034780415.1 Cichlasoma orientale | reverse complement strand
ACTTTTCAGCGCTCTGACATTAGGTCTTTGTTGCACTGCAAATACCTACATAACTAACTGTAACTAAATCATTTATAGTCATTTTTTTATATAAATAAGTCTTAACTATCATTAGTTGCTGAAAAGGAGTTCACTGTTACCACCTGTATGTCTGTGCTGGACTATTTATATGCCTGCATCCTCTGTGTAATGAGCTTGCTAGTGATTATTAAGGCACATTATTGCTTATTCCTAAAGCTTGTACCGAAGGTGAGAAAGGACATTTAAGTATGCCACTCCCTCTGCTTGGCGTGAGTTGCAAAAATCACTGGAATCTGAACGAGCAGGTGCGGCTAAATTAACTTTAACTGACTTGGTGGCAGGCTCATATGGCTGCAGTTATTTTAACTACCACAATTTTATGTTATTATTTTTAATTTATTCTATTTTAATCATATGCTTGTAATATTTTTTTCCAATAAGATTTTTCCTGATTAAATGAAGGTTAAATTCAAAATACATACACTTCACGTACTAGCTCAAAGACTAATATTGAGTGTTTTATCCAATACATTCATTTAGATAAGATGTTAAAGTTACATGATTGGTTCTCAGTCTCAGCAAATTTTTAGTGTCCAGATGTAGCTTTTTTCCCCCATCTCCCAATTTAGTCACACTTGCATTCAGTCTGACTCAGTAAAAAAAACAATTTCCATCTACAGTCTATATTTGGAGGTATTGTTAATGTTCTGAGACCGCGCACGTGGAAGGGTGGGTAAGAAAAGCCTGGGAAAGGGAGACCAGCAGCAAAGACCTCCCAAAGCATAGAGAGCAGAGGAGGACTAAATTACAATAGACATATCACTAATCAAGTCAGGCACAGCCTGAAAAGGAGGGGCTGGGTTGGAGGTGGGTTGCAAAGCAGTTTGCAGAGCAAACAGCACAGGCAGGCAGGTTAAGAAGCTTAAATAGCACCTGCAATAAGATTTGCAAATAGTTTGTGCAAATAATTTGAAATGAAATAGTGGCAGCGTGGTGGTTAGCACTGCTGCCTTACAGCTAGGAGAACAGCTAGAGGGTCTAGGTTGGCTGGCAACCTGTACAGGGTGTACCCTGCCTCTTGCCCTATGACAGCTGGAATAGGCTCCAGCCCCCTGACCCTGACCAGGATAAGCAGAAGAGAATGGATGGATGGAAATGAAATAGTATCAAGCAGGCATCATTATTTAAATACATGAAGATTGTATTTTATTTAGGTACAGAGTCTCAATTGATGTGGTTAGTAATGCCTGTGTTTACCTGCTATTTCATATCAAAATAGCTACCTCTATCTCTGTTAAGGATGGTGAATAATGTTTAATGTAATTATCAGGTCTCACCTGGATGGCAGAAGTGTATTGTTCCAGTCTGTTGCCAATCTTGGAGACAATAGGAGTGTGTGACACTCTGGCCGTGGTGCTACACAGATGAACCAGGCACTGGGCATTAGTAAGGCCACCAACTACCGGTGCATTTATTTTTCTTTATTTGTTTTTTTCTCTTGTACTGAATGTTTTTTTTTTTTTGTGGCTTACCTTTTCTGGGCGGACTTGCTCAGGAATTCCGCCTTCTCACCAATCTGTACAAAACGTGGATTTTTATACAGAGTGAAGTTTCAAAGCCACAATTAATCACAAAGTTCTCAACATTCAAGAAAGAGCTCTGCCAAGAGTTACACCGCAAGATTTCATTACTTTTTTTTCCCAATTTTTTTTCATACAACTAATATCAGCAGAATTAAAAACAGAACTTGATAAGGGGAATATATGCCAGTGGTCAGGAAAGATGTCTGACCATAAAGGGAGAAGAACAAGAAAACAATAAACACTTTTTTCTATTGTGGACAACTGACCATATGTTTAGACGATGTTGCCAGAATGAGGCACGTTGTAATCTGGGCAAATAAAACCAAGACTATCTTTATACATAAAAGAAGTAACTAAGAAAAATATGCTGCTAACTCAGTGAACAGACCTTGTAAAGCAGCTCTAAGATGTATGAACCTCTTTTCCAAAACTCACCTTAGAGGAGCCTTTGGGGCTGACGGTGAAGGTAGGTTTTGTAGACCCCTCCTCCATCTGTTTCTTCTTTTCTGCAGCCTCCGCCCTCCTTTTCTCTATTTCCTCCTTCATCCTCTTTCTCTCCTCCTGTTAAAAAAAGCCCAGTTTGCTGTCACACATCTATAAAAAAAACTTAAAACAGATACGATAAATGGCAAATATCCAAAGCTGTGTGCAATATTTCATTTAATTCCTAAATGTCAGATGCACATCCTCACCTGCTCCTTGGCTTTCTTTTCCTCGAGGTCCTGCTTCCTTTGCCTGTCCTCCTCCTCCAGGATCTTCTTCCTCTCCTCTCTCTTCCTCTTCAGCTCCTCCAGCTCGGCCTCCGCACCCTGTTGTTTCTGCTTCATCTTCTCAAACTCCTCACTTTCGGCATTGTTTCGCCGACGCTTCAGCTCCTGCAGCTTTCGCTCGGCCTCCTGCCGCTCCAAGTCTTCTGCCTTAGTGGAGGGCGGATTGTCCCTGCTTGCAAACATTTCATTCACATGTCAAAACATGCAGATTAGATGTGACACTGATTAAAATTATTGCCTGTCTAAAAGGAGTCATTAGCTGCTGCCCTATTACTCTGTGGAAGTAGTATCCCAAGATTTACCTCTTTTCTGTTTTCTTTAATTTATTTTCAATGACAGCTCCATTCTGTTTGACTGGTTCAATCTTGCAAAGAAAAAGGAGGGGAAAAGAAGTTTAACATATCTTCTATATAGCAAATAACACATAGCCAGTATATATGTATACATGTATATATATATATATATCTTTTTTTTTTTTTTTACCTTCTCCTTAAACCCAAATCTCTTTGGCTTCTCCTCCTTAACACACAGAAGTGACAGTAACAAAGAGCAAAAAGATGAGTGAAGTAGCAAACAGTGCAAAGATGAAATGTTATACAAAAAATTACAAAAGCCATCAAACAATAGTGGCGTCAAAGGCCTGGTAATGAATGCAAAGCAGATGTAAGCTAAAGATACACGACACCGTGAGATCCTCGATGCCACCACCTCAAACAAAACAGTGTGACTGAACTGAGATCTGTGACCAAACCACAAAACCATGTCATACATCAAATATCTGTAAATCAAGGACAAAACCCGGATAAATAAAATGTGTTTTGTTACTTGATAAATGGTTACATTAATACTGAGCCTTAATTTTAGCCAGTTTTTTGAAGTGGCTGTTGGTGAAAAGTCCCTCAAAGCACATCAATACCTCATCTTTCTTCTTCTTCTCATCCATCTCTCTCTTTTTGCGTTTATCCTCTTCCTCTTTTTTCTTCTTCTCCTCAGCCTCCTTTTTCCGTTTTTCCTCCTCTGCTTTCTTCTTTTCTTCCATCTCCCTTTTCCGTCTCTCCTCCTCTTCTTTCTTTTTCTTCTCCTCCAACTCTTTCTTCCTTTGCTTCTCTTCTTCCTCCTTTTTCTTCTTTTCCTCCATTTCCTTCTTTCGTTTTTCCTCTTCTGCTTTCTTTTTCTTTTCTTCCATTCCCTTTTTAAGCTTTTCCTCTTCCTCTTTCTTCTTCTTTTCTTCCAGCTCCTGTTTTTGTCTTTCCTCGTCCTCTTTCTTCTTCTTTTCCTCCAACTTCTTTTGTTTTTCCTCTTCCTCCTTTGCCAGTCTCTCTTCCAACTCTCTTTTCTTCCTTTCCTCCTCTTCTTTTTTCATTTGTTCCTCCATCTCTTTTCTTTGTTTTTCCTCTTCCTCTTGTTTAAGCCTCTCCTCAGTTTCCCTTTGTTTTTCCTCTACTTCCCTCTTCCTCCTTTCCTCCTCCTCCCTTAGCTGCCTTTCTTCCTCCTCCTTCTTGAGTTTTTCCTCCATTTCCCTTTTTTGTCTCTCTTCCTCCTCTATCCTCTGCTTTTCTTCCAATTCCTCTTCTTCTTTCCTCTTCTTGTCTTCTTCCTCATCATCAGCAGCAGGTACTGTATCCTCTTCAGCATCTTTCTTTTCTAAACTTGGCTGCTCAGCATCCACCTCTGTTACTGCAGCTTTCTCCTCAGTCTCCTCCTACAAAAACAAATGATATTTGCTTACTGTCAGTTTTATGGGCCTACATTAACAAATCTAAAAAGGTTAAAAGAAATAAAGCCCTACCTCATTTCTTGTGGTCTGTGTTCTTGATTCTTCAACAGATTCCTGCCAATCATACAAAAATAATAATAATATGAAACCCAGGAAATACATATTCTAAACAATTAAAAAAAAAACATCATTACAACAACATCTTTACCTTCTCGCCCTCCTTTGTGTCTTCTTCCTCTTTCCTCCAAGAATTAGTATCAGTGAGTGTCACCTCCTCCTGGGCAGATTTCTCCTCCTTCTCCTCCTCCTCCTCCTCCTCTGTAGGTTGCTGCCTGCTGCTGATAGAAGACTGCTCTTCCAGTGCGACGTCTGTGCCATTGGTGGTGCCAGTCGTGGGGTCGAGCTCCTTCTGTCTCTCCATGGCCTCCTTCATTCTCCTTTGCCTGCGTTCCTCCCTCCTGGCCAGTCGCTCCAGCAAAGCCTGGTCATCATCTGCCCCTCCAGTACTGGTTGTGGAGGACTCAGTCTCTGGCACACTGAAAAAAAAAAAACAAAGTTGAAATTTTCTGGCTCCACTACTCCACTAAAATAGCGGCGTCTGAAAATTTGAGTCCAATCAAAGTCAAACCTCAAAATCTTGGCTGCAATCAAAAGTTTGGTCTGATCAAGTGTGATGAACCCAGACTTTCCTGAGTGGAATTTGCTGCTGTGGCTAACCAGCGAAAGTATCAGTCCAAGAACCTCACAGCCACTGCAGCTTTCCAAATGCTGGAGGGCTTTATCAATACCAAACATCTAGATAGGCTCTCGAACTGCTGTGTTCATTTATTTGTTTTTTCACAAAAATGGCTTTTTCTCTCTATGAATGAAGCTTTCGACTTCATAACTTGGGTGGGAACAAAAGGCACTGGAAGAGCGGTCTTCCATCAGCAGCAGCAGGGAGGTTATGACGCTGTTAATTTGTGCCATAGGCCAAGTGTCATGCTAAACTGTATAATGTGCTGCTTTTATACACAGCAGTTCAACTTTTGTGTTAATTTATTTTTTATTTGTACAACCAAATGTCCAACCAGCGCACAAGTCATCTCTGCATTGCGAGACATAAATTCTAATGGCTCAGATCTTTTTTTTTCCTTCCTCAGCTGGGACAACTCCACTCCAGTGATGATAAAAAGGTAAAAATCCCTAACGGGAAGTTTCTTATTTAACCTCCATTCTACCCAGATGATGTTTACATCTTACTTGTTAGTACTGATCACATCACTGGTTCCAGATTCTTCTAACTCTTTCATCTTCTTCCTCTCCTCCCTCGCACGCCTCCTTCGCTCCCGAGCTTCTTCCTCATCATCATCATTGGGGTAATCCACCCTGAAAGAGCGCACGTACCAATTTGCAGTATATGTAATGCAGTTTTTTTTTGTTTGTTTGTTTGTTTGGTAAAGTATGAAAACATGTCATTTCACAGTATTTGATTCTAAAATAAATACTGCTTTGGCCTAATGCCGACCTTTGAAGTAACTTACCATTGTAAGTGCCATGGTTTGGAGTTTTTGATATTGTTATGGTTAATATCTAATTTTTTAAATCACTTTCCTTATGTGTGTCTGTTGGTTTAACTTCCTGACTTTGTCTAATTGCTTCTGCCTTTTCCTTGCTTCATTTTAAGGAACATTTTGAAATCAGATCTCAATGGGGATGCTGGATATCTGCCCTGGTATGGACTGAGTAATGCGTTAGGAAGAAAAGGATGTCACATTGTTTGATGGAAACAAAAATGATCACCCTACAGAGGGCTGAATGCAAAGACACATAGCACCAGTGGTGGACCTGCCAATTCTGGTATTCTGTGGTAAATGTCAGTTTGGCTGCATGGTGCTGTTAGTGAGCACAGAGCTCATTAGAGGATGTCGGGACCTCAGGCCACCATCATGAAGTCTGTTTCTAATTGTTTGGTAGAGGCATTCACACCAGTGGCCTGCTAGAGGTCATTTCGTAGGGCTCTGGCACTGCTCATCCTGTTCCTCCATGCACAAAGGAGCAGATACGGCTCCTGCTGATGGGTTAAGGACCTTCTATGGCCCTGTCCAGCTCTCCTAGAGTAACTGCCAGTCTCCTGGAATCTCCTCTATGCTCTTAAGACTGTGCTGTAAGATGCAGAAAACCTTCTAGCAATGGCATGTATTGATGTGCCATCCTAGAGGAGTTGGACTACCTGTGCAACCTCTGTAGAGTCCAGGTATCACTTCATGCTACCAGCATTGACACTGACCCTAGCCAAATGCAAAACTAGTGAAAAAAAGAAAAGAAGAGGAGGGGAAAAACTGTCAGTTGCCTCCACCTGTAAAACCATTTCCATTGTGGGGGCTGTCTCATTGTTGCCCCTCTAGTGCACCTGTTGTTAATTTCATTAACACCAAAGCAGCTGAAAGTCATCAACAACATCCTACTTTACTGACCAGATCAATATCCCAGAGGTTTAACTGACTTGATGCAACACTCTGAATAAAAAGTGTTATTTTCATTTTTTTTTTGAGCTGTGTACTAATATTAAATTCTATATAAAACACCTGTCAGTAACTCAGACTTGTGGTTACCCCTACTTGTGACACATTATATACTATACAGGGCCTTAGTGTAGACTGTTAAACCATTGTTACTTTAACCAGAGTAAATTTTCCTCTACAAGAAACCTAAAGAGTTGAAACAAATGTGTGTTTCCTCAGAAAAACAACAAAAATTCACATAAATTAAAAACAGTTTCCATTAACATAAATGTGATATGTCATATGTTTATGTTGACCACATGAGTAGCTAAAGCCATACCATCTAAAGCTGATTTCAGAAGACATGATGACGATTTGAGATACCACAACTGAGGGAAAATAGTCTATAAGAAATAATTATAAACACACATGCTACACATGCAAACATCCCATCGAATGTGTGTGTATGTTTGTATTTTATTTAAAGTCTATGTTTTTATGGTCATATATTTTATATTCAGTGAGGAAAATTCACTTTCATTGTACTTTTGTACCATGACAACTTTATGACAATAAAGCTTATTCTATTCTGAATGAAAACGGGAGAAAAAACTGTGGCAAAGGGAGACAGAACAATGTCTTTCCTCTTCATCAGCCCCATTTCTCCTGTCACTGACTTTCATCCAACTGTGAATATATCCACAGTTAATTTTTCAGCATGCCTGGGAGTATCTTTTTAAGTATTACCAGGCTTTATGAGGCAGCAAGAGAGCTTGAAATGGTCCATTGATAGCACACGGGTATTATTTCCCGCTGCTCTTCCTGAATCTGCAAGACAATCTTTTACAGATGTTGTGAGAGGTGGAAGGCAACCACAAGAATCCTTTCTGTCTTTAAAACAGAAACAAAGACCCAAATGAGGCGGAAATCCAATAAATCCACAGGCAAAGGTTTCTCCAAATGGCATGGATCACCCCCCACCCCCCAAAAGAAAATTCAGTGAGGAAGTAATCCAATTAGATACAACTCCATGCAAAGCTAGAGGCTTGCTGACTGAGTGCTGTCAAAATGTTACAGTTTCATTTCCAGACGACCAGCCCGAGGGGCATGAAACATAATAAAAGAGGGGGAAATATGATGAGAGTTACTTGGCTAACAGAAGTGCTGAGTGAAACGAAGGAAAGAGACTAAAAACTCCACTTAAGCAGTAGAAGTCTGAAAACTTGAGAGCAGGCTGTCATGCACTGGAATAAAAATGACAGTCAAAACATTCCAGTGTCTGCAGCGTTTGGGGAGGAACTGGAAGGCATAAAAGGCAGGGCGGCCTGGGTTGGCACGGCTGGCTGTGAGAAAATTGCAAGGAATGCTCTTTTTGCTCGGGCTCTAATGGCACAGCTGATATGACAGCACTGGACTCCTGAACTGGAAGAAAACAAACTATGCTGAGCTATGTATGGAGCTCTTGATTATGTGATCACATAAGGGATAAAAACTGATGATAATCTGTTCAGATCCACTCAGAACTTAAAATGCATTCACCTCAGTGTTTGATCATCAGTTTAAGTGGTTCTGAGATTAAAGATTACAACAAAGTGTCATCAGCTGTGCCCATTTCTCACTTAATTTCCACTCCACCCGAGGTCATGGCAACTTTACACCGCCGGAGTGGATGTCAGCACCACCTTCTAAACAGTATGGTTTAAGTTATCTGTGCACAAAGAAAGAGAGTGAAGGAAACAACAGAGAATGAGAAGTAAACACAAACAGCAGCACAGCTCACTGTCTCCTTAATGAGCTCAGAATGCTGTGGAGCTCATTAAGGCATCATCGCTGGAGCAACATCCAAGTTCTGTCTGCTGCAGCTGCTTCGTGTGGAGACGCAAAACTCCCTCATACAGTCCTACATAAATCAAACAACATACAGTATGCATACACAGAAAGCCTTGATCACTGAGCATCTGTCTATGACACTTTGTATGACTAATGGTTCATCAGAGAACAGAGAAGAAAGATCAGAGGACGAGCATCGTGTTTAATTTGAAAGTCTTCAGTTCACTGCACACAAGTTTGTCATCGGCCGTAAGTGTCATCACTGATGGGACTTGGATGCAGCTGCTGTTTAAAAACATTGGCAACAATTGCAGATGTGTTCCATAAAAGCGGAGGCTCACTAGGCCTCGCTGATCAAATAAAAAATGTATCCGGTTTGCTTTGTGAGTGGACAGCTGCGAGTCAGGCATTCAGACACTAATGAAACTAATGAGGCTTTGTTCTAAGATGATGCAGCTTACAATCTTCTGATAGTTTTGCACAGTTTCTAAAATTTTCACAGTGCATTCACCTTTTTTTGGAGTTTCACTCATACCCACGACTGCATCTTTGTGTGTAGGCGTGTGTTGTTTTGCACAGGTTTTACAAGGATTACTCACTTTTCGGCTTCGAGGCGCATCTGCTCTCTCCTCTGCCTCCTCAGCTCCATGCGGCGGTCAAAGTCATCGTCCATGATGCCCAAGAGATTCTCCTCACTTTCTCACTAAGAGACACAAATATAATATCAGCCCAAGTACCCTAAGTTAATTACAATGGACAGTTATTTCTTCTGTGTCTGTCTAAAAAGGAAATTTAATCATTGTGGTAATTTAAATCGATTTTACATAAACAAAATAATTTATAACAGCACCTTGTAGGCTCCAGATCAACAGACATACAACCCAGTATAACAAAGGGACCACCCAAGACAGCTTTTCAACATATATAAAAATCAATAAAAACTACTGCGCCTCTTGGTTTACAATACCTTAGCAGTAGCTAAAGTTTAGTCCATGGACAGCAGTGTCTCCTCGTCTGTCATATATCAGCTTCTACAGTCTGGTTTATATCTCGGCCCGTCCGCAGCACAAAGAATTCCTGCTTGTCCTTGCAGTGACTTTAACTACCAGAAAAGGCAAAGCCTGCCTCTCTGCTCTCCTCTTTTTCTCTCTCAGCCTCCCTTCTCCCCAGACAAGCTCCTGCTCTCTCCCTCTGACACTCACTTTCCCCTCCCTGAGCTCTGAATTTGGACTTAAACTTAGCTTGTCTTATTCTGCTTACTGTACCTTGTCTGCTTTATCTAGCTTGTGTCAGATGTGCCTCTTATAATTTATAAAGGTGTTTACAGAATTACTGTACGACCCTTACCGGTCACAGGACAGCTCTGCAGTGCACATTGCTTTATATTTCAGCAATTGGTCTCACATGACCTTGAACATTTTCAGTTGGTAACGACAAAGCAATTGTTACCCATTTAATTTCTATTTATCAACTAATATTTATTATAATGATTAATATTTGTAATTAATTACTTTGTACTGCACACCACCCATTTGTTATTAAAATGAAGAAAAAGAGTGTAAACACAGTTTTTTTTCTAATTAAAGTATTCAAATGTGTTTCAGTTCTTGTGTTTCTCTCTGCTGTTGTTGTAGTTTCATCGTAAAGCAGATTAGAATCACTACCCAGCTTCCTTATTACTGATATCCAGAGATCCAGTGGGCAACACAATCTACAAACAACTTTCTTTGAAATAATTAGAGTTTTCAACATCACAGAGGAAATTGCGTTTCTGGTATGAGGTCGCCAAAGTCTGTAATCTATAATCCAATGTTCAACTAGATCAATCAGTCGAAACCGAAGCCTCTAATAAAGTCGTAATAAATCTGTAATCTGGTCTGCAAGGTTAGGGAGTAACACATAAACTATTACGTTCTGTGGGGAGTAATCTCCCAAAACTCAGTCACTCATGAAATACAGTAAGCCCATAACAGCCTGTGCCAAGTCACTAAGTGTTAAACTCTTTCTGGCTGACGTAGAGCAAAGACTTGAGGGTTCATTTCAATACATAGACTTAGATAAAATTGGTATTTCTTTGGCTGAAGCAAAATCATTCATTCATCCCACTTTAACAGCTTGTCACTTTATATTAACACCGTGAGCAGGAACTCCAAACAGCTGCCAATAAAAAGCAAATCTCAAAATAACTTTTTTTTTTCTGACAAGGAACAATTACGCAATAGGCAGCTCACATCAACCATATTTGACCAAATTACTGTAAATCTAGCCAGCAGCTACAACAACAGCATGGCTTTAAAGTACAAAGAAAAAAAGAGCTGAACCACACAGTCTCGCTCTGTATGGTTAAACATACCAAATGGTCACTGGTATATAAAATTGAGACTGAGAACAAAAGATAAAGCTGGTACCTGTTGCAATAGAATGTGCTAACCTCAAAAAGCTACATTTTTACACACTGTTTTCATATTTATTGTATCGGCTTTCAGCATGCACAAAGACAGCAGCTATCTAACCCACCAAACCTACAGTCTGAATAAATGCATGTTGAGTTAACTGGTGGTTCTAAATTGGCTGAAGGTGTGGATGTACTGTAAGGGTGAATTTCTGCGTGTGTTTGTCTTTGCCAGGAAAGTGGAAAATTTGTCCAGTGATATCCTGCCTCTAGCCCACTGTCAGCTACCAGCCTCATCACATTCCTGGCTGATTGAGACAGCTGAAGGATAGCTGATTAGCGTGAAGTTAGTGAATACACTCAGCATTAGAGCTGAGGTTTATAGAGGGGCTGCTGCTGATCTCACTGTTGTTGTTGAAATAAGCTGGGTCCAGCCCTGTGTTCAGCATTCAATAAAATTACAAAGAGTATTTTGGGGGGTAAACATGAAGTCACGCAACTATACAATTGCTTTTAGGTGCCCTCTTACAGCTATTAAAGCCTCAGCAACACCTAATCAGTGGTTGGGGTCATGCTGATTTAGGAAACATACTGTATGCTATGTTTTAGCGAGACTGTAGTTTAAAGTCATGCTCTCTGTGCTGAAAATAGAAAAAAAAATTCAGCTTAATCTTGAACTCAAAAAAAAGACTGCCACTATCTTTAGGAAACTCTGACCGTTGACAGATAGGCATTCCTATCTATTACAATAGAAACAAAACAAGGCCAACACTGGGAGTTAAGATTACATCACACCTTTTCTCTTAAGGTCAAACAACTCTATTTTCTAGCCTTAGCCTTAATCACGCAACACATTATAAATGTACAGTCCAACCAGTTCAGCAAACGCTTAGCACAGCTAGCTTTATTTCATTCTTGGTCATATAAGGTTATACTAAAGACGGCCACTTCACTCTCATCCCTGTATTTTGCTTTCGAGATCTTCAGATCTGCAGAGGAGCCCACCAACAGTGAGCAGTGGATCATAATGAGACATAAGGATGTTACAGTTTAGTTTTCACTATGACCAATACCATATACAGTCAGTAAGACTTACAAACAAAATGAGCCAAAAGAGGCCTTTTCTCCTTTTTCTCTGAAACACTCAAATATCTAACAAGGCAATTTAGAGCTTTCCAGGAAAAGGATGGCGCTCTTTTACACTTTACGCTTGTGAGAAACAGAAGAGACATTTATCGACACCTGTAAAATTGACACACCATTTTGAGAGTGGATTGTAAAGGTTATGTTCTATTAAAAACATGCAAGTGCAATTATTAGCAAATGTAATTCAAGCAGCATGAAACAAGCATTTGCAGGGGATAGTCGTTGTGCACCAACGCACAATGATTATATTGTGTACTGTACTGGGTGTATAATCACTTAAAAGGCCTTATAGCTGCTTGCAACTACAGTTCATTATAGTGTTTTATAAACCATGTGCTAAATAAAGAAATGCATAATGCTTCTAAATGTGTGTGCCTTATGCATGTGTAAGAAAGAAGCTCTCCTTGTTGAGGACTGTTCAGAAGTCAGTGCCAGCCACCATCTGTCTATTGTGCATTGAAGGTGAAGTCAGTAACACACAGTCTTCCTCATCTTTTTTCATTGCTCTCCCAGTATATTTTTTTTGTATATACTGCACAGTGCTGAATGTGGTCTCTTGGTGCCTGTATGGTGTTCACCCGGTCTTCAAACATGACAACCCATCCATCATTCTCTCACAGCTGTTCTTAAATGGGATAAGGTCTGAGGGTCGCAAAAGTTGGTCTGCGTTTCTCTGGCAGGAACCGTAGCATCATGGACTCTGTGTAGCAGCAGACAAGGACTGACTGAGCTGAGCAACTCTGAGATAGCCTATCTCTGAATGGTGATCCAGAAATGTTTGGATGAGGTAATCCAAACATTGTCTCACTGGTCCATTGATGCCAGTAAAGCTCTGTATTTATAAAGTTTAAAAAAAACTCACCACTCGAACATGATTGCCTTTCTTCAGTGTTTGCCTACACTGAGACATATACACTGGACAGACATGCTGAGAGTTCTCCATAACAGTGCCATAAACAACCAGACAGATGATTTGTATAGTTCAGATTGGCGTTGTAGGAATTAATTAATTATTATTTTCAGTTGGCATTAGCTTTGTTACAGAAAACAAAGCCCCCCCCCCCCAAAAAAAATATTAATTAGCCTACTGTTTTAATTGATCACGAATCACTGCTCGCATTAAAGCACAATTTTATGTCACCCTGCAGGGCTGCGTCATGCTTCTTCCTTAATAGTTCTAATATATAAAACCTGGACTTACATTTTACATTTGGTCAGATACAGATTGTTTATTAGTGACTTATATTGGGAGCACAGATTTATGAATCACACAGTTCTTCTAACATACTGACTGAAGTCAAGCAAGTGACCTGTTAATTTTAATTAATGAAAACAGCCCTGGGAAAAAAAAATGTTGGCTTTTGGTTGAAATCCATGCCAATGTTCCTTATCTGAAGCAGTTAAATCACAGTAAGCCCACATTTGACTTCTTAGTTTCTGAAATCCAACTTGGATTTAGCCTGAGAATCCCTCAAGTGGTCCACCGAAACTTACAATAAGTCTTATAAGCCTTTCACTAAAAGCCCCATAATTACATCAGCTACATGCTTCTCCTTTGGGTCCCCAGTTTTGTGTAAACACCATGTGCTATTTGTATATTGTCCGGCTTTGTGATTACTGGCTTAATGATGGTGTCTTTACAGAGTGACTGCAAATGTAGGAATCAGACATTAAAATGAGCCCGAGACAGATTGTGTTCTGTTCAACACTGTTTCTGATGCACGATTAACATTTGGTTTGGCACGTAACAGCAAATTTCACATCTTCAATCAGGAAATGTTCACGACAGACAGGCGGACAGCTGGATACAAGTAACTGCGCAGCCCTGTCTCTGTTGTAATGAGTCCATCAAAAATTGTGGGTGCAAGAAAAAAAAAATCAAAAAGAAACTTTCCTGCAACTGCTCTTCATTATGAACACTCTAGAGACACATGGCAGCACACATTAGAGCTGGATGCCAGTGACTGTTTAGATCATTAACTCTGAGGGCGATAAATATTGTAAACTATCTGTTTCCCTTTGTTTCCACTCTTTGTGCTTTAGGTAGGCCTTCATTCATGAGGGCACAATAACTATACACAAATATTTCTTTAATTTAATCCTTTGACTTCTATTCTGGCTAGCTAATTGTAAGGCTGGTGACTGAGCTCATGTGACAGTTTTCATTTTAATATGCACTAATAACAGTATCAGCTAAATATACATGTCATATATAGGATGCTCTGTAGACACTAAATCAAAAATTTAGAATAAAGAAAGTGCTCCAACAAATTTATATGCAGATAAACAGCTCCCAGAGAGGCGTTTGCAATCAATCAAGAAGCCACGGCTGCTTACTCCCCATGACCAAACATGGTCACATTCAAAAAAGTCCATCACCAGGATACAAATTCCACACAGTTTACAAGCCACAACATGCTGTATCGGTGACCTTTTCTGTTACGCATTAAAATATTTGTATACAGTTCAACTGAAAAGGAGTCTGTCTTGTTTTGTGGCGGTAAAGTGAAGATTTGCAACTGTCTTGTCAACTTTGTGCAAAGTTGCAAACGGGCCGACGGTAAGCTCAGGCTCTTCAGCTCTTGGCTCTGCAGCTCAGCTCGGTTTTATTTAACAAATGGTTTATTATGGCTTATAATAAACCGGTGAATGGAAATTGCTGTTTGCTGATAAAACATCGTAGAGTGTGAGCGATCATTGATGGGAATAAAACAAGTCTGGTGACACAATTCAATAAATAATCCAAATTCAAAGCGGAGTTACTGCTTCATCCTCAGCTGGGCACTCAATGGAAATGGATGCAGCTGTGTGCACTCCCTGCTCCACATCCCATCAGCTCAGATGGCGTACTTGGCCTCCTTTTAAGGAAGTACACAAGCAGCGTTAGTTGTAGTGTCCCTGCCATGCACAGAGATCATGGTTTACTCAAGGAAATACCTGCTGCTAAACAAAGTGGTAACCCAAGAATAACTTATTTCCATTGTGATCACCGTGAATAAGCTTCCCAAAAATGCTGCTGAGAGGCAAAAACCACAACTAGAAGGCTGATTTAAAAAAAAAAAAAAAAGACTACAAGGAAAAGCAGGGCATTTTAAATAATTCCTACCTCTTAATCATTCTGCTAACGGTGTTGGGAATGCTATTTCTCCTGGATGGCAGACTGATTGCTGATAAATGACTTCATTAACGTTAGTGCCACTAGTGCTCACCTTTCACCTCTTGTTATTTGCTCATGTGGAAAACCATTTCCTCTCCCATTTAGAGCGCCCCACCTGCACAACTAGAGAGCACACAGCTTTCCTTTCTGTCAAATCACACCACTGTTTGGGCACAAAGACTCATTTGTGCTCACATTAAAACATCAGCAGCTGAATTTCCCCCGTTTCACTTTCTCAGCTGGCAGATTTGATTCACAACTTTTTAAATGGCTGGTTTTAAACTCAAACTACAGTAGATCCCCTGTGTTCATGTTCAAAAGACATTTTACATCTCCATGCCCATGCAGACACACTTGACACCATGCAAAATATAGCATTTGGATTGTGCTAATTTGAAGCCACTTTAAAATATAGGGAATGTAAGTTATCCTAGCTAAACATCATTAGAGACAAATATCTGAACTGCTCTACTTTCTGAGACCATATTCCCATGTATGCATGCATACTGGAGGCTCATGAAAGGCTGGAAGTCAAATGTGTTATAAATATCTTTTCCAATTTGTGCACACACAGCTGTTTTCACTTTCAGGATACTAAAGTTATCCCACTTTCTGTAATCAAGACGGGTGAGTGCGAATGCTCTTCAAATCCAAACACATTTTCAGTCCCAGTCCTCTGGTCACAAACTCACACACTGCAACCAAGTGTGGTCTAGCCTTTATCTTCAATACCATCTAAGGAATAGGAGTCTGACTAGACATGTCCACCACAGCAAACAGTGTGTCCACGGCCAGATGTCTGCTTAATATATGAGTAACAGAAAACTAAAGACAAATTATTGTTTCAACTTCTGTCGTTCTGTTGGACAGCGAAGATGCCTAACCTTCAGGAAAGCGGGGAAAAAAGAAGAATATTGGCAGCTGAAACCACTTATTTGCTGAAGCCTATGCCAACAAATTGTAAATGATTAAGCTCACAATTACTTCATGAAAAGGGATTGTGAGACTTGCCTTTTTCTTCTGTCACTCCTTGTTAGAGTTCTCAGGCTCTCAAGTTTATGTATGCAGCTCGGATACACTGCCTTAAAAGTCAAATCAATTTCCTTCATAGCAATCACATTTTTTTTTGTAGCATTAAACCTAAAAATATAAGCACAGTATAAACAGATATTTCACATCAACCTCATTTCATGGCATCCCTTTCACATTCTATCTCTGCTCGAGGATGTTAAAAACTTCTATAAAAACATCCTTTGCAGTCCTCTTAACATCTGTGTGGAGCAGCAGGACGCCTCCATACAGAGATCTAAGTCTTTAGTTTCGTAAACTATAAATTTCATACACTTATTTTTATGGAATATTTGTTCACGTACATCTTTTTCAAGCAATCTACTTTGAGGCTGGCATATTCAGATTTTCTTTTTTCTAGAAGAAGTACAAAAGTGAGGTATCTATATAAAAAATATAACTGCCAAAAAAGTAAGAAGTTGGTCTTCTTTACTTTACCAGCTGGTTCACAATCTGAACCAGCTGGTCTTTTTGTCCTCACTTCAAATGATGCATGAAAGCACCACAAATTCAACAGTCATTAGTGGCTGTAAAAATGTACTCTACTTTGATCATAAAGCTTGAATTTTTCCACACATCACTCTAAATACAAACAGTAACCTCCCTGTATACCTGTGCTAAGTTATAAAGCTTTATGCTAAGTTATAAAGCTTTATCACACGTTATGATCAAACTTACCAGGCCTGCAGACCAGAGCAGCTGGAAATCAGCAGGCACAGAGCGACCAGAGGTTTATAAGCAGAGCATGTAATGTGCAGCTCCGCCTGCTCAAGCTGCAACTCACACATTTTCACAGGGCTGGCATGTGCATGCACACGGTTTAATTTTACAGATGCATTTAGATCGCAATGCATTTGGATCCCCTGGTTTATAAAGTTAATTACTTTAAAACATATCAAACTGATCTTCTATTGTAATACACACTTAAAAAGAGACAGTGAACATAAATCAAAGCTTGTGACTCGGTCTTATGCGATTTAACGCTGCTGCATTACTGTGTATGACAAGTTTTCTGAATGACTGAAATGCAGTTATTGACTTCCAGGTGTGAATGCAGGTATATTCAGTAAAATGACAGGTGTACTTCATTTGCCTGACTGGATGATAAAGGCTGGATGTAAATGCTGTGGTCCATACATTATAAGATCAGCTAAATACATGGATCCATGCTGCCACATAGATTGGAATGAAAATAATCACACTAATCACTCAGCATTTCATTTAGGAGCATTTCCATCCAATTAGAGGGTTTCTCCCAGGCTCAGCCCCAGCGGTTTGGACAAATTACAGAAAGAGTTGAGAAATGACGAACCACTCCTCTGAATCCATCTGCGGTAGCCGAACTGACTCACTTGTTTATTGTTTCCAGTAGGCTCAAGGCGACCGGAATCCAAATTGCGAGCATGTCTGTACTTCCAAAACAAGCATTATTGTTTATTTTTTGGTTTGTTTCAATTGCGCCATCACATAATTTACAGCTAACTGTATATCAAAAAGACATCTGGGAATCCCTTCTCCTCAAAAAATAATGAACAATCTCATAAAACAAAGTTGAAAATGAACAATAACACAGAAATAACTCACTGTTTTAGGAAAATTAGAATTCCCTTTATTTCATCTTGAAAACTGCCACATGGCAAGGTGAGAACAGCAGGGAAGACATTCAGCTAGCTTTTATGAAGTTACAAATATATCAGTGTTTCTACCCTTTAGTATCTAGAAATGTTCAAAATGCGTCCATTTCGCCTGTTGAGCTAACAAACGGGTACACGTTACAGTGGCAGCAAAATGCAACAAACAAAAAAAAAAAAAAAAACAGACCCACAAATGATAAAGAGTACTTAACATCTACACACAAGACACACTTTACAACATATTAAAAACATTAAAGCAGCGTGAGCCACAAACAGTGGTGAGACAGTTCTGCTGTAAGACGATGTGCAGACAGCGACAGTTTCAATCATTACATGAGAAACATCAAATGGCCCATGTAGACAGTAATTTAGAATAGAAATTATTAGTTATCATGCCAATAGATCTATGAATTTTAAGCCACAGTGTTTCAAACTCAATCTGTTCTGTGTCAGAGTTAATGTACTGTATAAACCACACAGAAAAGCAGATTCAGCTGTTTTACTTATTGAGCATCAGTAACCTATATATGCATTAGAGTTCAGCATATTTACAGCCTTTCAGTGGCTCGTAATTACCCAGTTCTTGGAATGACCAGCCTGGCTTTTTTAAATATTCTGAGGTAAGATTTGTAAACGGAGTGCTTTCACTCTTAAAGAGGACCTATTCCGCTGATTTATTCAGCTCCATATTTTTATTCTTGGACTCTACATGAGTGGCTTTGAATGATTCACAGTTCAAAATAATCCTTATTTATCTTACAGTTGGCCTTTGCACAGCCCCTAGGATCATCCACCGAATGAAAGAAGCCGTTTTAGCTCCTCTCGTATTAAGGATATCCCTTCTCAGATTAGAAAAAAAACCTGCCTGAAACCAAGTGTTTAGCTTGGTTAGCTTATTGGTTTCAGACAGCTGAAGCCTGAGCTTTGTACATCAACCAATGTAACAGCATACACATGAAAGAAAATAAGGAAAAAATAATAGGCTCACTTTAAATAAAATACCTGTTTGAGGAGCTGAATAAATATGCAAGGCACATATTAAAAATCCAATAGAATAAACCTAAAGCTCAACTTTGTAACACAAAAACACCTTTAAGAAAGGAAATATATTATTCATTTTAAGATTTTTTTTTCTGCATCACTGCATTGCTGTGAATCTGTAGAGTCACTCAGTAACTAACTAAATAAATAAACACATTAAAGTCAACATACAGGCATCCACAGGGGGCTTAAGACACAGACCAAACGCTTCCTCAGTGCTTACACAAAACACAGCTCAGCACAACATTAAAACATTTGCACACACACACACACCTCTGAATTTCTCAGTAGAATGGCAACCTGTTGTTGTTACTGTCTAATATTAGTATATAATTTACTATATTATATAATGAGTTATTCAAGTTTGTTGAAGAGTTTGGTGTTCACCAGGCCTAATAAAAAGTGCACAGAGGCAACAAAAATAGAGCTATGCTAAGTCTTACAACTATTGCACTATTCAATTTGTTGTTTTGGCTTTTCCCTGGTCTTCCACCTTTTTAATGGCTGCCTGAATCTTCGCCTGGTCTCCCAGCAGCTGTCGAGGTTTCACAGGCTTGAGGTTTTCATCCAGCTCAAGCAACACAGGTATCCCTGTAGGTAGCGTCACGCCGGCAATGTCCTCATCTGATATACCTGCAGAAAGGAGGTGTAATATTAAACTCACGGCCAATTTTCAATCATTCAGTTTGAATTAGTGCAAAAATAATGAGATCATACAGTATCAGTCAAAAGTTTGGACAAACTTCCCCATTCATATGGGGAAGTTTTGATTGGTACTGTATGTACAACCTGTGCTGTGTGTAATTATCTACTCTAACAGCCAACATGTGTAAAGTTACAGAGTAGGCAGAATAAGTAGCTTGATAAAAGGTCAGTTAAGGAGTTATGGAGTTCACGGCCACGGCAACTGTAACATAAACTCATTGGCCTTTTTGCAAGAGGTCAACCACTTTCCAATTCTGGAAGTGAAATATGTCCTTTCCAATTCATTGACTCTTATGACCAGAAACAGCAGACTGTAGAGTTGAGGAGCAGCTACTGATTTCAACTACAGTAAATGCATTCACCCCACAGAGACAAAAGCTCAGTAAGCACTGTTTATAGTAGCTTAGGGTACCATACCTTCCAGGTGTTTCAGCAGGGCCCTGCAGCTGTTTCCATGAGCAGAAATGAGGACAGTCTTGCCATTCTTTATCTCTGGCACCACAGTGCTGTCCCAGTAAGGCAGCAGCCTGTCCAATACCTCCTTCAGGCTCTCAGCTCGGGGAAGGTTCTCCTTTGAGACATCACAAGTGGTGTATCTGCGGTCGTTGTAGATTTCATGGAAGTAAGGGTGGGATTCATCAATCGGGGGGGGAGTGATGTCATAGCTCCTTCTCCACAGCTTCACTTTTTCCTCCCCGTGTTGTTGAGCCATTTCTGCCCGGTTGAGTCCAATCAGAGAACCATAGTGTCGTTCATTAAGCCTCCAAGACTTGATGACAGGGACCCACTCCTGACCCATAGCCTCCATCACCAGCCATGCTGTCTGGATCGAGCGGCTAAGTATGGAGGTGAACACTAAGTCAAACTTGTATCCCTGCTCCTTCAAGAGCCTACCACAGTCCTGGGCCTCCTGAACCCCATTCTCGCTCAGCTTCTGGTCCACCCAGCTGCAGAATCGGTTCTCTTTATTCCAGGCCCCTTCTCCATGTCTCAGCAGAAACAGTTTGTACTTGGACATCCGGAGAGCTTGTTGCAGGCACCTGTACAAATTCAGGAGAAATTAACATAGAAACAATGTGGGGGACGATCGACAAGTAAAGATCTGACACAGATGTGAGGAGGATACCACTAATGTGCAGCTTGCAATGTAAACCCTGAATGAACTGCATGTTTGTGGAGCAGGGGGTTCTTTTAGGAGAGCCAGCAAAAGGTCAGAGGTTGTTTTTAGCCGACTGAGAGTGGCTAGCTACACCAGATACACTTATTAATCCTAATTTTTACATGCGGAAGATAAATCAACAATTAAAACCACTAACCAATTTATGACCAGCTTTTTTCATCACTTTTTTCCTAGCTAAACTGAAAGGATGGGTGACGATACCTAAACAGAGCTGTAATGCCACTCGCATTATGGCCGCTCAAACCGAGATAAAGAGAAGACCAATATATTTAAACACAGAACTGTAAACATTGAGGTATCTCATCCTCAGACTGAACCTCAGACTGATCAGGATACCGTAAAAATGCCGTCTTACCCCGTTTGGGTTTTATATCCGGCCTAAATGTTGCTGGCACACTCGTTGACAGTAGCAGCTCACCGCAGACCAAACACAACAGCGTCCGCTGATACGTTGTCGATTGATACTCAAGCCGTCCAATCGGAATGTCGAATGCCACACATGGGCGGTACCATTGCCGAATGTTATGGCTATATGAGACATAGATATATATGCATAGATACCGCATTGATCGCTGACTCGTATGCCTACGTCACCGCCATATTGGAGGGTGCAAAAGCGGCCACCATAACATGAGAGAGATGCTGCACTCTG
>JAVDPK010002887.1:127908-154164 GCA_034780415.1 Cichlasoma orientale | reverse complement strand
GTTATCTTGTTGTGTAGCCAATAAACCAAATATGCAACTTTACGCCCTCTGCAAAAACATGAACAAACACAGCAATGATAATTTTGTAGTTTTGTTGTTGTTGTTGTTGTTGTTGTTTTAAAAATATCTTTACTTACAATGCAATGACATAACAACAATTAACTCACTGGAAGTTGGTCATTTCTGAGGGGCAAACAACATTTCTCCAGAATCAGCAAGCTATAGTGAAGCTCAGGGCATTGCTGTGATTTCAAAGAATTGTGCTGCCATCACAAGGCTGCAGAGGAGAACTGCTGCAAACAGTCACCTGCATCACTAATACAGTTTTTCTGAAATTACTGAAGGATATTAAAATCAGCATTCTGTTAGAATACACTACTACACTAAAGCAATCAGCCCGAACATCAAAACCACTGAGAGGTGAAGTGAATAAGTCCCTTAGTGTTCTGCTGAGAAACCTTGGGTCCTGGCATTCATATGCTTGTTACCTTGACCTCTACTGTCCACCTTAATGTGGGGTAGCATTCTTCTGCTGCAGGACAATGCATCCCAACTCATGGCAAAAATAGCTGTAGAAATAGAAAGAATCCCAGGCACTGAGTGTGGCCTCCACACGCTGCTAAACCAAATGAACATCTACAAGATCCACCAGAGCACATTATCATCAATGGCCCCATCCCACAACCCACAGGATCCAAAGGAGCTACTACAGATGTCCTGGCCCCGGACATCACATTACATCCTAGAGGTGCTGTGTCCATGCCCGACAGGTCAGAGCTGTTTTGGTGGCATAAGAACAACCCACACAATATTGGCTAGGTGGCATTAATGTTGTAGCTGATTGATACCATACATTATTCATGTTTTTTCTAATTTATTATAACTTTAAGTTAAAAAGTCTCAAATCAGTAACTGTAGCTTTTCCAAGAGTCACTTGGTTTTAAAGATCTTCGTCCTACTTGCAGTTCATAAAACAATATAATAAACATATATTTAAATGTATATGTTTACTAGTTGCCACTTAGAGGTTTATGTGTCAGCAAAGGGAATTTTTGAGTTTAGCCTTGAAATTGAAGCACAGCAAAACACGCAGCATGCCTGCATCTGAGGACTTTACTCCCTTTAAGTTCACCTTCTTGAACTTTGAATGTCCATCCATCCATCCATCCATCCATCCATAATTTAATGACAATATTGCTCAACAGATGGAGATGAGTTAGTTCATTTCTGTTCAAAGTTCTGGAAACTCGTTAGTGGATCTTGAGTTGAAGCGCTGAAACTGAAGCTTTTTGCTGAAGAATTATTTTTTCCTAACTCTTTTTAGTTTAGAGTTGTTTGGATTCTGTAGTGTTACAGGACGCTGTACTTTTCTCATGTTTCTAAACTCCCCCAAAGGCAGCGCATGCTTCAGTAACTACTGCTGCTAGATAAAATATGCAGAGAAACTATTTTAATTGTTAGTTTAACAGATTAATTTGTGGTTAGGAAGTAATATCTCTCTTACTGGCAGTGAACCTCATGATTGCACAGCGCCCCATTTTTGATATTTATCCAATTTGTTATTGCTCTAACTCTAATTTAGAGTCTACGTGTAAACGTCTGTTATTTTGTGTGTCATTATATCAGAATAATAGCTGTTTGGCTCCAAACTAATTAGCTATCCATAATTTACTGCTGTGTTGTATCTCGGTTTAAACCCGTCGAATAATCCAACCTTTGAGTCGCATATGAAATTCCCACGGGTCACAGAGGAACGGGCCATGTTCTCACAGCCAAATGCTTCCAGTTCGCGTCCAACTTTCTGTTGATGTTGTGGAACACAAACTTGAACTGTATTGCAACCAAAATAATTGGAGACACTGTTATGGAGCTGTTACAAAGTCAGAGAGTGAATGGTTTGAACAGCAATGATAGTTTATGTCACACATAAAAACATTAAGGTTTTCTCAGGGTTATGAATCTACAGAGTTTTCCGAATCCTTAGCTACTCCCAGCTTCACAGAACCATTTTGGTTCAGGCTCACCTCTTTCAAAGCACTATTTTTGGCTGCTTTTATTTCCCTCATGAGTAAGATCACACTGAAGACTTAAAACAGAATTTAAGGAAAGTGAATATAGGGAATATTGCTTTATATTAACTCATACTGCCACCCAAGAAGCCAGGAACAAGGTTAAAAAAGGGCTTTGTGTTATTATAGCCATGTTGCCACTTGGAGGTGGTATTTATTAATGTTGCCTCCATAGTAGAGTAATTGGATAGTAACATTTCCAAAAAACATTTTTCTTGCTTTTCTTGCTATTCTTGCTATTCGCTTTCGTTATTTTAAGTTTGATGATAGTGTTATACTGCATCTCATTAGTCTTCTGGTTCAAGTCCTTTCATGGGTTCTGTGGAATATATTAAAAGAGTTTTTATAAGAGGAACGGAAAGAAAGTAAAATACCTGCAGTTCCTGCAAAGACAGATTTAGAGGAGAGCAGCTTTTCTCTTCTTCATCATTTGATCACTTACCCCTGACAACAGTGTAATCAGAGGGGGGAAATTCAGGGAAAAAAGCATTAAGAAGGATTTTTTTCTTACTTGAAATATTGAATATAATGCTTTAATTGAATTCACAACATTAATTTCTCACACGCCTCATCATGGTGTATACTAACTAATGACTTTGAAAACAAGCATGTGCAGTTTTGTGCAGCTGCATATAGAGTTATAGTTACAAGTTACGTTTGTCTTAAACAGCTTGTTTTCATTCCCAACCTTGAAGAGATCAATATCTTTGATATTCTTTAAAATAATTACAGAAAGAAGGTTTAACATGAATTCATTTATGCTGTATATTACCTTATACTGTATGTGTAGTATATACTATGTTTACTTTGTATTATTGTATGTGTTTGGCACTATATACATTGAATTGAAGTTTTTTTTTAACCCTTTCATGCATAGTGGTCACTAAACTGGACCGCTATTTAAAAACTGTTCTTTTATGTGCACGTGTTTTATTGTTATAGTTGCATAACAGCCAATATAGTGGATGCTTGTGCATAATCCCATAATAAAATAAAACTTCATTTATAGGCTTGGACATTTGGGTATTCTCCTGTTAGTGGATGTGACAGGAAGCATTCAAAGAAGCTATTAAACTGATGTTGGGTCAGTCACATCCACAAGTCAACTTTTCAGAGTTTGGATCCACTTGTTAAGGAGTCAAACAGGAGGGAGACGTCAACTAAGAGTGGCATTAATTACTTGCTCTACACATTTATTTATCAACCTAATATATCCATCTTTAGCTAAACAATAGTGTCACTGCCTAAGACAGCTTCTTAAAATACATTCCTGTGGTTTGGTTTCTAGTGGCCTCAGTGTTCCACATCATCATTGCTTTGTTAGGGTTTTAAAATCTCATTGCAAAAAGTCATAAATAATTTGTTTAGTGCACATCATCTGCATATTGTTGGCTAATAACATATTACAGGAACAGCTTGGAGTTAGAACAAGGCCAAAAGGTTAGTCCAGCTTTTTTTAGGGGAGCAGAGAAACAAGGACAGGTGCTCGTCGGGGCACGATGGTAAACTGAGCCAGTGTAGACTTCAGTTTGCGTCAGTGTTGTAACAGGGAGTTGTGTTCAATCAAAAGGCGACCACTCACATCTTCGCACAAGGACTGGCAGACAGCAAACAATTCTTTTAGATTCTTAATATTTGCTTTGAAGTAGTACCACACTGAGTTAGTGTTGAGCAATGGTTCAAACTGGCCTGTAGTACAGATAAAGCTCCAAAATCCTGGATCCTGTCCTTCATATAATGTCATCAGTAGGATATTTTCCTTAAACTCTCTCTGCCTAGTAGACCAACATAAAAGATTTGCATCTACATTTGTATCTCTTTACTTTCTAATGATGTAAAAGTCGGGCTAGTAGATTCTCATGTAGCTTGTCAGAGTTTTAAGCACTCGGTCAGAGTTTGCATCCTATCACAGAGAGACTGTTGGTCTACAATCTTTCCCTTTGCTTTATTTGCCATAATCACAATCTTTCCTTGTCCTCATCTTAGTTTCTAAAAGCAGTAACTGTAAAGAGTGAGAATTAAATACCTCTTGAGCAAAAACCTTATAATAATAGTCCTCCCACTGCCAAGTTAGCTCATCTTTATGCATTTTTGTTGAGTTTTCATTTAATAGATTTTGTGTATCATTGCCATTATGGACCACTTAACAGGCTTTACTGCATTTACTACATTAAATGTCTGTGGAGTTACAAAAAGTTGTTTTTAATTCTGCTCCTTTTTTTTCGCCTATTGTAAATCTAAAATGTGTTGAATAATTCTCAAGGTGCCAAAGCTAGAACCACATGTTGTTCTAATAATTAACTCTACTGTTGCTGATATGTGGTAAAGATATGTGCTGGATCTATTTCTATCATGTGGCTTTTGTTTTTTTTATATATATATATTAATTCTAGTCTGTGTGAAGTAGCACCTCAGGTGTAAAAGGAAAAGTACAGTGGCAGTTTTCTGTATTAGAAGTTTTTATTGTTATTGTATTTTCCAGACATTTAAAGATAAAGAAACAAAGCAAATTCTGCTTTATTCTCTCTGCAGTTAAAGTATGAACCAAATAAAATGTCAACAAAGTCGTAGTTTACAGAAATATGAATCTACTGTCCAGCATCAAACAGCTTCTTTCTGCCTTCCATACCAGACATGGCCTCCACATTCTTACGCCAGTCAGTCACCTCCTCTTTCTGTTCATAGGAAGAAAATAATTATTAGTGAAATTTTTCAGTAATTTAAGATTTACCACTTCAAGTCAAGGGGTCAAGCTGCCTGACATGATCTTTAAAAACTACGTGCAGCACCTACCTTCTCCTCCTCTTTCTTCACCGTCTTCAGGTTTGCCTTAAAGTCCACGGACTCTTTGACCCTGGCTCCCAGCAGAGCTCCCAGCATGGCATCAGCTGAGATCTTCACCCTCTTAAGAGCAGGTCGCTTCATCTTACCCTTTAACTCGAAGATCTTTTGAGAAAGATTTTCAATCTGCAGGAAACAGTTAAAAAATACGAGTACAAATTATGTAGTTGCGCACCACTTGTTTCAAAAGAATAGAAAAAAATATTTGAAGGATCATGTGAAACAAGCAGTAAAGTTCAGTAAAGACGTTGAGTACAAAATGTAAAAAAGAAAAAAAGAAAAAAGCCATTTCCTCTAATGGCACACACACACCTCCTTGTTGTTTTTTGCCACTTTCACTTCAGTGTCATACCGTTCTTCGTCGACCACATCAAGCTTTTGGTGCAGTTCTCTGCACAGAGCCTCAGATGGAGAATAACACCACATCCGTTTAACAAAAGAGCACGAGGAAAAAAAGGATCCAGTTCATTTCAGTGTCGTAAAATTACAAAAATAAGGAGAAAACGACATACCTCTCCTCTAATGCACCTACAGTACTACCCATGAAAATAATGTATATGCACGGCATCTCTATAGTAGAAGTTATGCATTAGAGGTTATGTGTGGAGCATCTCCACTATGTTGTTTCATTGATGCTTCTGCATTGGCCTGCACATACCTGAAGGTCCTGCAGGGACAAACCAGACAGCTGCAGTGGAGGGACTCTCTCCCTCAGGGTTGTTTCTCTCAGCAGCTTCTTTTGCTCCTTTTCCTCCTCAAACATCACAGTTGCCACTTTCAGCAACTTGGTCTAAGTTATAGAAAAAGTAAGAATGGTGCGATTACTGATGCCAATCACTGATGATATGGACTTCTGAATGAACAATTTTGCAAATGTTATCAGTTGTAGTGAAAACAAAGAAGAAAATACCTTAAGAGCCAGTCTGCGAGATGCAGAGATCTTTGATTTTCTCTACAAATAAAAAGTAGACAAAAAAAAATCTACTTTACAAAATAATACAAATGTTTTATTTCTTTGAATAAGTTAAGAACTTAGAGGAACTTACTGGTCTGTGGCAGACATAATAGCATGCAAAAGGCAAAGAAGGAAGGTAAGAGTTTGTGTCGACATTTTAAAAATATTTTTAAACACTGTAAGTGGAAATTTACAGTTAAATGAAATCACTTACGCTTCAGCCATGGTTGACTTTTGTCTGTAAAACAATTAATACTGAAGTCAGAAAATGTATGTTTTAAAAACAGGTGGTAACAACAGCATGATCAGCATTTTGACTGTTTGACAGGCTTTGAGGCGCTTGTTCAGGTTTGTAAACTTTAAGCCGTCCATTCACTTCTTTTTGACTGAGACAAGTCAGAGGAATCCAGACCTTGGTATTCAAAATTAAGCTTTTAAATTAGCAGCACTGCATGCTTGAGAGTCACGGACACTTTGAATGATATTCCATCTTTTTAATTCCAATTGGATTCAGTCCTGTTTGAAGGAGTCCTAATCCGAATCAAAATCAGTTTAATTTAATGTTAAAAAAGATATATCTTCAAATATTGATCTTTGTAGAGCTATAATATTCCAGGTGAAAATTTATATAGATATTGTTCAATATTGCAAATTGATAAAAGACACTTTAACATCTAAATTACCTGAGTCAGTTTAAACACAGTTAAAAACATTTATATGGCATATTGGTCGATATAAATGTGGCCATTATTCCTAAAAATATTGAACTGTTATGAAATATTACATTTATTATCCTTTTTTCCCCTAATAGCTTTGTGTTTGTCATAATCTAATAAGACACATAAGATCAACATACCTTGTTTAATCTCTGCAGAACACCCAGTTGGTGTGATCAGTCTCTGTCTTTAAATGACTCAAAGAAAACTCAAGTCAAATTTAATGACTGCTATTGCCTTCTCTGAGTGGCCACCTAAAATAGCCTCCTCTTTCCTGACAGCCAGTATATTGCATATCACTAGACTTCTATTCCCTAGTAGTATACTCAGAAATATGTTTAACACTGAGTCGTCATCATTGGTGAACATTAGTGAGTTTTTCTTTGGACATTGGCTGCTTTTTCATTCGTTTTCAGCCCTTTCCTTTCACCCGACCATTTTCAGAGAAATGTTTCATTTTTGTTTTTTTGTTGTTGTTTTTTTTTTTTTGTTTGTTTTGCTTGTTAAGTCAGTTAGTACTAACCTATGAATCATTCAAGTATAGCAAAGGCAGCCAATGCACGGGATGAACCTGTGTTTTTTCTGCATATAACACACTTAGCAAAGAAAACATTTTAAATTGTATCTTTAGGCACTTTGATACTAGCAGGCTATTGCAAAAAAAAACAAACACGTGTTCCATATTCTTCAGTTTAATGTACAAAAACTGCAAAAGATAACACAGTTTGACAGATTTAAAATAGTATTTTTGCACCAACAGGGTGATTCCCAAAGAGCTGTTAGCCCAAAATCTCAGCATGATGTGCTTTTGAGGACAAAAGAAAGAGTGGCAGACCTAAAAAACTAGAGCAGATGAACAGTATCTGAAAGGGATGTCTTTGAGAAATAGAAAAAATCCTGTCAGGTCCTGACACAGGATCTCTCAGGTCCTGTGTCTAATGCATCTGGCCCTTGAGTTGATCCATTTACAGTTTGCAGAAACCTCATCAGAAATGGTCTCGGTGGAGGGGTGGCTGTCAAGGCTGTCCTTCTTGAGGTATGTCAGATTACACAAGAACTGAACTGAAAATCAGTTTAAATCAGTGTAAAACAGGACAGAGGCTCTGTCATGGTTTGGGGCTGGATGTTGGGGATCGTGGCAAAATTGATGGAATTATGAACACAGAAAAGGACCATCAGGTTTTGATCAACGATGCATGTCTACCTGGAAAGCATCTGAGGGGGAACAGCTTCATTTTTCAATATGACAGTGATCCCAAACGCACTACCAATGCAGTAAAAGTATACCTGGATAGAAAAACACACCATGGAACACAATGGACATCAGTTCATGGATTGGCCTCTTGAGAGTTCGGACCTCAACATTACTGAAGTGGGGTGAGATCATCTTGGCAGAGAACGGAACGAAAGACAGCCAACATATAAAGAATTCAGGCTGTGTTGAAGAATAAAAGTGCTCATACCAAATATTGACTTTCAAGGTTGTTAGAATGATGCAAACTCTGTCTTTGCTTTTCAACATATGTCTGCACCTATTTCCCGTTTTCCACACAACATATTATAAAATCAGGGTTGGCTCAAGACTTTTGCACATCACTGTAATACATCATGATCATTAGTGTTACAAGGAAAAATTCTAAATTAAAATTAAATATTAAGTCTGAAATTCTACTTTAAAATGACGACAAATCACTTATATGGACACAAATGTTTAATTAGCATCACACATATTACAGCTAGTGAAACAGCAATAAACACTTACTGAAAGGAAAAATCATTAAGCCAATCTGGCTTTTGCAAAGACTACAATTTATTATACAACATATTATTGCATTCATAGCATGCAGGGGGTTTTTTTACTTACAGATGTACATTAAGTCACGATGAAAAGCTTTAATTTGCTCAAAAATTGGAAACTTTCTTAAATTGGACAAAAATTCAGAAATATGATTAATAAAAGGGATTTTAAAAAAATTCAGCTTAAGCATTACTAAAGGTTTACTTTATCAGGATAATGTGTTGCTTTTTTCCCCCTTATTGTCCAGCATTGAACATCTTCTTTCTGCCCTCCATGCCAGACATGGCTTCCACGTTCTTCCGCCAGTCCGTCACTTCTTCCCTCTGTTTTAAAAAAGGGGGGAAAAAGAGATGCCGAGATTGTAGATTGCTTTTTAATTTAGTTTTCTATTTGTGGGCATTCTTAACTTTTTTTTTTTTTACCTTTTCTTCTTCTTTCTTTACTGTCTTAAGGTTGGCCTTGAAATCAGCCTTCATTAGTCTGGAGTTGTCAGTGTACGCTCCCAGCATGTCGTCTGTTGTTTTCTTGACCCTTTTCAAGTTGGGCCTCTTTATCCCCTTCAGCTCAATGATCTTCTGACTGAGTGACAGAATCTATGCAGCAAACATCATAGTATAAGGACAAATAGAACATGGATATAATGTTTCCAGTTTGCCATTCAAAGTACTTTCTGTTATTAACCTCTGTAGATTTTAATTACACCATTCACCACTAGGGGCAGCATTTTACCACTTTTTTTTTTTTTTTTAACTCAGGAGTATAAAATAAGTACCTTTAATCCCAGATTCAAAAAGTCTGTACCTCTTTCTCGTTTTTGCCTACTTTAACCTCCATATCATAACGTGCTTCATCTGCCAAATCAACTTTATTGTGTAATTCTTTGCAAAGTTCCTGCAAAGAAGAAAAAGAAAGATGTCAAACAGCGTAAAACAATTATATGCTAATAAGGACAATTTGTTGTGTCAGTACCTGGAGATCCTGGACTGACAGACCCGACAGCTGCAGTGGAGGGTAGGACTCATTCACAACCCTTTCTTTCTCTCTTTTTTTCTCTTCGCCTTCTGCCTCCAGCATAGCAGCTGCCTTTTTCAGCAGTTTGGACTGAAATATAGTAAGGCTTTTATAGCATCACACTTTTATAGCATCAAATGCTGCTCATATATGGCTATTTTCAATAATAATTTTAATAATCATAAACATCTAAATGCAAAACAAAAGTTCCTTTAGGTTTGTGGGACCTACTTTCAAAAGCAGTCGGCGTGTAGCAGCAAATTTTCGCTTTCTCTGTGGTAAAGAATAAAGGAGATACACAAAATGCAGCAATCAAAGTAGCTAATAAATATCACATGAAATATTTAATCAAATTTATCAAATTTGGAATCAGTATTAGTGATAAATTAATAATTGTTACTATTGAGAAGATTTTCACTTACCGGTCTTCATCATCAACATGATGGCATGAAAAAAAAAAAAAAAACACAAAGAAATTTTTATAAATATGGGACATGATGAAAAACAGTTTCTGAAATTAGTAAATGATGTTATACATTTAAAAAAAAAAGCTGATAAAAGGATAATACTCACCCCTCTGACATTACTGCAACTTATTGTGCCTTTAGAACAGAAATACATTTTTTAGATGAATATTTTTTGTATTTCAACACATTTAGTGTCACACACAGTTTTACAAACTGCAGTTAACATAAATGAATATTCAAGCCAACATTCCAAAATCTAAATGTTTTAAATGTGATGCTGTGATACTTTTCTTTGCTGTAAATTTGTGTAAAGGATACAGTACTGGAGTTTGTTTTGTTTTGTTTTTTGTTTTTACTATTTGAAAAAGGAATCAATGAAGTGAGAAGATGATACACAAACTAATAGGTAATAATAAAAAAAATAAACATTATTTGTATTCCGAGTATTCTCTGTTGATAATACGATTAGGGAATTAGGGAACTGCTAAACAGATTTATTTAGTCTAATGGCTCTCAGGGGATTTCAGATAGATTTCAGCTTTCTTCCCAGGACTTGCCTGTTGCACAGCTATATTTGGCCACATTGCACTGTGTCCCATCAGCTGCTGTGGCCTTGATAACGTGAGAGAGAGCCAAGCTACAAAAAGGTTGGCAGCAGAGAAAGCGGAACAACACATACCGACAGATACCGTGAAAGTTAATTTAAAATCTAATCTAGATTCATATTGTTGCACATTTTCTATCTTACAAGGCTGTTGATTTAGTTTATCTGACACTCACATAAATTTTGCTGGCTAAGACTAAATTGAGTAGACCTTTGAATAAACTGCCTATATAATATATGTCTTCATATTGGGCATTTTATTGTCTGTGTAGCTTTACTTTTGAAACTACATTACTACACATTTGAAAATGAATTTAATCACAATAAACAGTTGAAGGTCTAAAAATAGTTTAAAATAAGCCAGTCTAAGAGAAGGTCAAGGTGAAGGTCAACAAGCAAAGCCACAGACAGTTTAAGGAAGCCATCAGCCTTAGCCAGAAGGTTGCTCGTTCATATGAGCAAACCATCATCATTTAACACATCAGCTTTTAACTGCAGTGAAGGGTCAAGCGTGCTGTTACCAGAGCCAAAACGTAGTTGGGCAGTTTAAGCCTCAGATTACATTTCCTCACTCAGAGGATTAAGACATCGTCAAGAAGCCTGAGGTGTTGTGGACGTAAAAGCTGGCGTGCCAAGTTCAAAAAGTTGCTTTAAGACCTTGACAAAAGTAGCCACATAGCTGGGATCCTGTCACATAAATACCGGCTGCAGTATCCCTGTCAGAGGCATGCATGTTTGCAGTATTCCTCTATCACTATGTTAAAGCAAGACTCAGCTCAATTCAGACAGCTACAGTATAGGGCTTTAAAGGCAGGCGCTTTAATAACTAAGAAAATAGATCTTTATTGTCATTGTTTAAAAAACAATGAAAAACCATAAGATTACCAACTGTACCTGAGCTATAGTCCACTGACAGACCTCCAGCTCTTAATATTGCAATGCTTGGTTAAAAGTCTAATTTAATATCTATTATTATATGAAACTTACCTTGGCGTTGAAGGGAAATCAGACAGGGCAGCGGTGTGTCGAGAAAAGGGAAAGCACTTTATGGTTATTACTGAAAGATTTACGTGTCCAGAGTATCATGTGAATGGCTTGTTAAAATAGACCCCCTGTCCACCTGACGATTGCTGCACCGCGCTGCACAATCCATTTTTGATTTGCCCTCAACCCATGACCCATTTATTTTCATGTGATTGCATTGCACAAGGCACACCTCACACCTCTCTCACCTAGCTGACAGCTGAGCTATCCTCTGCAGACGCCAGGCATGCTTGCTTTTTTAAAAAAGAATGTGCCATGATGTTCCCTCATTGTTTACTGGCAGAGGGCTACATCAAAGAGCAGTTATTTCAAAGGCGCATTTTAATGTCAGTTTTTAAAAGTTGAAGTCTGGTAAAAGTTTTCAGCTGAACCTATCTTAATTTGTATTTAGAGGCACTATAAATACAAATGAAAACACGGTTTCTAACCTTATAACAGGCTGCAGAGAAGTTTTAAGTAAGTGTTTGGCTGAAAACAGCACTTCATATCACAGTCTGTGGCTGCTGTACTGAATAAAAGAGTATTTTTATATTTGGATCAAGATGCCAGCTTTATGAATCATTGCCATGACTGCACTCTCACACAGAGGTCAGATCAAACACAATATCTACAGTCTATTCTGGTCAGATTTCAGTGGCACAGGACTGTCTGTCGCCGTGTCTGTCTTAGTGTTATGTAAACTGATACAGCCGAGCTTAATATCCAGTAGGAGGCACAGTAACTCAGACAATGCAACAGGAATTATCACATAGCCACGTAGTGTGATATAGCTGGTGACCAAGCAGCACACTGCTTCAGGGTTTGCTGCCCCAAAATGCTGGACGGTCTGCTGGCTTTATGTGCTGACCCTCTGAATTCATACTTTCTGTTATGTGTAACATGGCAGCATTGCAACGGGAGGTCACAGTGGACGTGAAAACATGATTTAAGAGGTGTTTTGGTTGCCCAGGAGATGTGTAAGGTGCTGATTTTGTAATCACATCATCTTCAAGTCTTGCTGGGAAACCTTTGCTGCAGGCTTCTCTGTTGCCTCATTTTCAGCTTTCTAAAGTTGGTTCGCTGAGATCTGATACATTCAACAGTGTCCAAGAAAAAAAAGCAGTTGTAAAGATTTAAACAGAAAGCTTTTTTTGTTCCTTTGGTTGTCTGCGTTAGCCTTTTCATAGCTGGATGAACTGTCTTTTTACTTTTAACTCTACAGCTGTTTCCAATCACCAAACTGCAACTCTTTAATGGGGTTCTTTCCTTATTGTAAACTTGGCCACTGCTGCCACCTAGTGACTGTTTGATGTTTAGATAAATGTGTTTCTTTTTTAAGTCTATAGCATTCAAAAAACCTGCTGTTTTTGTGTTAGGCTGCCTGTGACCCCTAGACCTTGCAGGTAGGAGATTGTAACACCCCGCTAAGTAAAAACTTACAAGCAACTTGCTGTGTGCATGCAGAAAATTGCCTTGCTTTCAGGCATGTGCAGTGTTCTGCATTAGAATTGAAGCTACCTCCTACCGCCTTCCTGTGTATTCAGATGATAGTACCTGATAAAACTGAAGATAATCACATTTGCTGAACTCACGCCACAGACACCCTTCGCTGTGCTTGTTATTTTTCCAAGCTGAGTTTGTTATTTTATTTATTTATCTTCCTTGTTTCCTCTTTTAGTTTTGAAGTTTTTCCACATTGAGCTACACGATCTATATCAGCATGTTCCAGTTTCTCTTTTTTTGTTTCTGTTTGACTGCTGGACTCACAGACTCGTCTGCTCTTAGGATGCTGGATGAACCTCTGAACTGCAACCAGCCGGTGAGAATTACGTGCTGCATAATACTTTTTAAGTAATCAGATTAAAGTTGAGGGATGGGAATTTATACTTTTCATGAGCTCACTCTGTATGTTGTTGCCTTATCTTTGCAGGGCCTTGTCAACTGCAAAATTAGTAAGTATCATATCCATTAAATCAGTTAAATTAAGTTCACATGGTACTGTTAATACAGGGAGGAGTTCAACCAGTATGCTGAGTGTGGCAGTATTTTGAATTTTGAAATTCTTAACATTATCGAAATGTGTTTTTATTGTAAGCAAGTTGAATGACTTGTGTATGAGAGTATAATTTGACATTTATATGATGCAAAAACAAATGTGGCCAAAGTGCTAAAAGCATTATATTACTGGTTTGTGATTATGGGATGCAGTAACATGCATGTCACTATAATGCTGTAAAGGTGGCTAATTTTGCTGAACAATAAAGAAACCATTCCCTATCTGTCAGAGAACTGCTCAGATGAACGTATCGTCGTAGCCAAAGCGAGTGCTCCTACTGGCCCAGAGTCGGTGAGCGTGGAATTCTGGAGGGGAAAACGTGGGCTCGTTCCTGTTTTGAATGTGACATGGAAAATACAGCCTGATTGTAAGTAAAGCTGAAGTCTACCCTTCAGATTACATTTTTGAAATTCATCAAGTAAAAACTGTAAACCAGCAGATGCTTAATCAGAGGTGAATAGAAAATAAGATCTTAACAATGGCAATAAACCTTTTTTTTTTCTGTCCACAGCATCCATGAAGGCACTTGATGGATCACAAATTAAGATAATAGATCAGCGTTCAAATCAAAGTCTTTGTGTGCACTTTAATTACACACTTAAACACAACAACAGATTGCTGTACCGAGACGGCTCAAAGGTAAGATCGAAGAACTTTTGCTATTGTGGTGCTAACAAATTGCACATTCTGTGAAAAGGTTAAACATCCATGAGTTTGTTTTTCTTTATTAGTGGACATTTTCCTTGGATGAAGTTGAGGCACAGTTTGGCCACACATACATGGTGACCGTTTTTAATTTGCCAGAACCTGAGATTGGAGATTACAGGAAGAGTAAACTAATTACCGTCCCGGGTAAGTTACCTCCAGATCTAGATCAACAGGAGAAGGAGACATTTAATAGACTGTTTTACTTAAAGCCCCAAAAATTAGTAATTTGGCTCTATCACGGGAGATGCTGTAACCTCTAGATGTACAACACACAATGCCTGTCCACCCCAGTCACTTTTCCATACTGCCAGCTGTTTCTAAGTTGTTTAATAATTGGAACAACTTAAAGGATGAAACCGTTTACTGTTGCTGTGCTGTTTGTGGCCAGGAAGTACTTCTTCAGTTCACTGAGGTTTGCCTGCATTTGTGTATGCACAGCTCTCACAAGGTCCCACCACAGTATTGTAATCAGATTGACTGGGCCATTGCAACTCCTTGAACATTTTCTTTTTCAGCCATACTGTTTTAGATTTGCTGCTGTGCTTGGACTCACTGTCCTGTTTGGGCCAAGGTTTGGTATACAGAAAAGTTCATGTTTAGCTGCAAGGTGCCCGGGTCCTGTGCCTGCAAAACAAGCACTGTGCTTTACCGTCAGTATGAAGTGTTTGTGCTGATATGTTGTGCAAACATGACACTGTGCATTATGGCCAACACATCTCCACTTTGCCCTCATCTGTCCAAAGGACATTGTTCCAAAAGTCTTGTGTTTTTTTTTTTCAAATGCAACTTTGCAAACCTAAGCTGTGTTGGCATTTATTTTTAGAGAGAAGAAGCTTTCTCCCAGCAGCCCTTCCAAACAAGCCATACTAGTTCAGTCTTTTTTTCTAAATGTACTATCATGAACATTTAACATGCAGAATGAGGCCTGTAGGGCCTAAGATGTAGCTCTTGGGGATTTTTTTTTTTTTTTGTGGTTTCCCTGAGCACTGCATGATCTGCCTTGGGGTGAATTTGCTGGAGCGTCCACTCCTGGGGAGATTGTGGCATTGTGTTAACACACACCTGAATGCTCATGACTGGATACTTTTCACATGACTGTAGCTCATTTTACTCCCGATATAAGCCCAACGTGAGCTACTGTGGAACAAAACATTGTAATAATATAGTATAAAGATAAAACATTAGGCATACAAAATGACAAATAAAGAAAGCATGTGGTAAAAAATATTAAAAACAAAGAAACAAAAGAAATCAACCATTGAAAAATGAATTAGATGTTCGAATCAATGCTATTAAATGGTAAGAAAAATTGGATTAGATGAAATAGTATTCATAATAATCAATAATAAGTAATTAGCAGGGTCGCTGCTGATTCGTCTTCCGCTTTTGCAGCTGTAATTTTCATGTTTGACTTTAATTCTGTTCGCCAGGCTGTGATGACAAAAGACTCCAGCAGGTCCGAATGTGTCTGGAAAACGGTAAATTTCACATTCTTTGCTTCTCTTGAATTTTAAATATTTTCATATTCCTTTATATGCAGATCATGGAACTGTGGGGTTTTTGTTTGCTTGTTTGTTCGTTTGTTGTCATTTCAGGTAGCCTGTGGGATCATCACATGTCTGCTACTGTGCTGAATAATAATGACGTCAGAATGTTGTCCATATTTGTGACGTTTGAGGCTTCGCAGTATTCAGAGAAATACAGAGTTTCCATCCTGAACATGGGTATTCTTGAGTCAAAGAATGTCTCAAAGGTAGTTGCGATAAATTTTCACCTTTTTATTGTCGTCACAACTCTGAGAGGCCAACTTTCAATTTTGTGAAAGCGATAACTCGAGAACAATCTCACCTAAGATTTTCAAATTGATGCCACAGATGCATCTACTATAAATCTCAGAAGAGACGATAATAATGCCAATCACAGGAAGTGACAGCATTCTCATTGGTTTATATTTGTTATTATTTTAGCATTTCTTATTCCTGGTTCTTACTCAGCCATTTGCTTTCGAATTGATATGGTGAATAAGGTCACTGAGGCTCATATGCACCCCATTAAGATCTAAGATTAAGACCTGGTGATTATGTGTTCAAGAACTTGTGCTTCCAGGAAATTTGTGTCACCTGAAGATTCTGCTGCCAGGAGGCTGAGGGGTAGCTCTGGCAGCCAACAGTATTTTATGTCAGTGATGATGGGAGTGACTATGATTTGACTGCTGATTTCTGAGTGCACACCTTAAATGTATTTTGTCTTTCCTGTAAATATAAAGGAAAATGCAACATCACTCAATGTGACATTTGAGTTTGGGCTGTGGCAGCTCAAGCAATGTGAAATATCAATAATGGTGAGTTAATTTAATGTTCCAACCTTAACACTTAATGAGGCAATCTTCCATGTAGAGATGTAATGTCGAGAGCTCATTCTGCTCTGCTTGTCTCGAAGCTCCAGCCCTTTTTTAGGCGATGCCAAAACAACTGTTGGGGCCCCACTAAAACAATTAATTACTGCTCATGTAAGTCCAATTTTGGTCAATTTTGGCTGATCATATTTTTTGCTGTTTGCCGTCTCTCTATGCTCTTCTCCCAGAGGTTTCTTACTGTTGATAGGAAGCACTTGCTCAAAGGAAACCCTGGGTTTCTCTCTAAAATCTATAGAATGCTTTGGGATGAAGCATTGAGATGAATGTTGTGAATTGGCACAATATAAATAAAAACTGAATTTGATTGAATTAACCGTGGTGTAAAAGATAAGTTAGTGATTCAAAGTCTTGCTCATTTGTGTAAATGTAGGTGTCAATTTATTTTGTTTATGTGTAGTTAATTATGTAAGTATGTTTTTTACTTTTGGGCATTTCCTTTTTAGATTATCCAACACGGACTTATCTTATAAAGGTCACTGTTGGGCTGCTGGTAATCGGTGGTTGTGTTGCTTGTTTACTGTGGAGAGCATCTCATAAAGGTTTGTCTTCTCATATATATCTATATATATCTATATATATATATGCACTGCATTCAATAGAAACTTGATTAGATATAATGACTAGTGACTTCCTTTATTTCTCAGATCCTTTGAACACATCTTCATCTACTGCCAGAGAACAACCACAAGTATTTCAAGTCAGAGAGAGAAAGCGTGTCCTCATCATTTACTCCCTCGACCACCCTTTATACAAAAATATTGTTCTGAAGCTTTGTGCTTTCCTGATGAACAAATGTGGTACAGAGGTAGTCCTGGATCTGCTGGATTCTAGTAGACTGGGAGTGCTGGGAAAGATCCAGTGGTTGGACTGTCACAAAGAGCAAATTGAGAAATCCTCTGCTAAGATATTAATCCTGTGCTCACGAGGAGTGAAAGCCAAGTGGAGAGCCATGTGCGGTGACAGACAGGTTTTTCTGAGAGAAGACGCCTGTTCAACTGCAGGTGACATGCTCACACCGTCCCTCAGCCTCCTGCTTCCCCATTTTATCCGGTCCGCATCGTTCAAAAAGTACATTGTGGCTTACTTTGATGGTGTTTCTTCTGAAGAAGACATTCCTTCACCTTTTAACATTACAGTACGATACAAGCTAATGAAACACTTTGAGCAGGTCTTTTTCAGAATCCTGGATGTAGAAAAACACGAACCAGGCAGAGTGAAGCAAGTAGAAGGGCTTTCAGAAAACACATACTATCTGTGCCCCTCAGGCAGAGCCCTGCACGATGCTATAGAGGCTTTCCGCACGTACCAGCTGGAGCATCCGCGGTGGTTTGAAGACGAATTACTGGAAAGCTCAGAACTGGAGTTTGAGGAGACTTCATATGAAATCTCTAAAAACACTGCAACAATCATAAACCAAATAACACACTGTGTTCTTGACCCAAACCAAGTTATCAGTCATTATGTGCAGACAAATGAAAGCGATTTCACCACAGATGAAACAAAGCTTTATCTGTCGGAAAATCTTCAAACATTCCCCTCAGTGGCGAACATGTGACCGTCCTTCTGGGGCTGGAGCCTACCCCAGCTGACACTGGGGGAAAGACAGGGACACCCAAACATCAGTTTATTACTGACAACCACACCTGTGGCCTAAGTTAGCATCACCAATTAACCTGACAAGAATGCATTTGAACTGTGGGACAAAGCCAGAGCGCCCAGAGGACGCAGCGAGAACAATGCAAGCTCCACACAAAAGGGCCAACTTGCTGAATCTTCTTGCTGTGAGCTGACAGTGCTAACTACTGTACCACCATGCTGTCCATTTAACAAGTTACATAATGGCATTAGGAACTGCAGATGATTGTGATGATCATGTCTTTATATGTACAGTACCAGAAACTATCACCTCACTGTAAACCACAAAAACAGTATGTTTACAAGAACATTTTGTGCCTTTATTTGATTATATTGCATGTTTACTGTATATTTTACCATACTGTACAGTGTAAGCTTGCTCTTTGTTCTGTGTGTTTTTGCATCGATATGTTTTGCCAGGAGACACTAACAGAGAGGTTTAAACTAGATATGTGTGAGTGTTGCTTGTGGGCTGTGTAAACAGTGTTAACATGGTCAAAGTTTAACCTTCTGAGCAAAGTTTGTAGCATTTTCGTTGCAGTGGGGAAGGTGAGCACCAAACTCTTTGTGAAAGTAGACAATTTTTTTTCGTTATGACTGTTTTTGATCAATATAGCTCTATAGATTTTTCAGATTTAAGTGTTATAATGTGTGTGTAGGGGGGGAGAGATTTTGTACTTATTTATACTTTTAGAGTTAAAGCAGTGTTACATTACTTCCACATTACAATGCTGGAAGTAATGAATTTTACCACTTTAACTAATGAGTGGCTATTTGGCTTCTTGTTTTGACAAATGCTTTACTCACACTGTGACAGTGTCAGTGTGGCCCCTAAAAGGGGGACACAGTGCTGGGAATTTGTCCCAGTTTTCTGGAGCAAAGAAAATGCTCACAGTGGCCGTGCAGGCCTTGTGCCCTGCTTTGTGCAGAAAACATCTTGCAGGTTATAGTACAATTTGGGAGGCTTAACAATATTTCCTTCAAAAACACAAGGTAACCTTTATTATTTTCATTTTGATAGATGCAGAAGATTAGAGTTGGATGTTTTCTGTAGTCTCTTTTTAGTATTAACGTTTGCATTTTGTTTTGAAGAACCATGAAACTCAAACTGAGTGAATGCTGTGTGCAACCACTGATTAAAGAGCAAGAAAGAATCTGTCTCAACTCTGAACCAGCTTTCTCTTGTAACCTCTTTCTTGTTTTGATGAGTCAGCACTGAATATTTCCAGTTCTATGCAAAAGTCTTGCTGCTTTTTTGTTCCATTTGTCATGATCCTGGGGTTTCACCCAGCATTTCTTCAGTTTGTTTCCTAGATTGTTCAAAGTTTTATTTCTCATCTTTGTATTTCTTTTTGTATTATATTTCTATGTTCTTGTAATTTTCTGGAGTTTAGTTTCTTGGACTGCCTCATGTCCCCTTGTGTCTTGTTTCAGTTTCTGTGTGGTTGTTTTCTTTTTGTGTACTTGCCTCCCCGTGTTGTGTTAAGTTCTTGATTGCATTACGTTTAGTCTTTTCCTGTTTTATTTTGGCAATCCCATGTTCCGTGTTTATTCTGTGCTTCACCACCCTGCCACTGAAATCATTTCATGAGGCCTCTGCAAACAGTAGATAAATCAAATGAAGGGCCAGATGCATCTCACGTCCTGTGTCGGGTCTTTGTTGGATTTCTTTTCCCTATTTCTCAAGGACATGACTTTCAGATACTGTTCATCTGCTGCAGATAGCTTTTCAGGCTTGCCACTTCTTTTTTGTCCAGTTTCATTAAATATTTTAAGGACACACAAATCATTGCCAACATATGCCAAGCTTTTGGTAACAGCTCTTTGGGAATCACCTTCTTAAGACATAAGACCTAAGGGACTTTATTGTCATTGCACCACTGTTCACAGTATCACAACAAAATTTGGTGCCCACTAAAAAAAAAACCAATAACATATATACAGATATATATACTCTCATATATACAGTACAGTGTATACAGAATGTACATACATACATATATATACAAGCATTCACATATACATACAGGGGGGTTGTGTCTTGGGTGATGTTGGTGGCTCTGTTTGGGCAGCAGGCTGTGAAGATGTCCCTGATTGCAGGTAGCTGGATCCCAGTGATTTTCTGGGCCTCCTTTGTGACCCTCGATCGTGATTTCAGTGGTAGCAGAGATGTGTGTGGTCTAGGATAGGAAAAATAAAAATTTATGCCTGTCAAATTGTGTTATCTTTGGCAGTTTTTTGTATATTCAACTAAAGAAATTGGAACAATTTATGTGTTGTTGCAACAGGTTCTTTGCCAACACTGGATCATCCTTTGAGTTAGGTGCCTTTTTTATGCTTGAATGATTAATAGGTCAGTGTTCAAAAAGCCTGGAGAACTATTGCTATGGCTTTTTTGTCACTAAAATTATTCATGCTATCAGGGTTTACATAAACAAAATGAGGATACTGAAGCGAGCCTCTGCCCTTATTCTGAGAAGAGAAGTAACAACCTACCAGAGGACAATGTGCAAAATGGGTAAATGCATCATCTCACCGTATCGCTAACATTAAAACCTGAAATGTTCACACAATTTATAACCAATTCATGTTAATAATGATGATCACCTCTTCTCTCAGATAGCCTTTTCAGAGTTCATCCATCTGTGTCGCAGGCGATGGCAGAAAACAAACCAGTGGTTGCACTTGAGAGCACAATTATCACGCATGGCATGCCCTACCCACATAACCTGAGGTAAGAAAAATGACCTTCAAATGGCAACAAACTGGTGCCAGACATTAACATTTGTTTTAAAATGTATTGCGCAGCACAGCAAAGGAGGTGGAGGCCATTGTGCGAGCTGAAGGAGCTACTCCAGCCACGGTTGGTGTCATCGGGGGGGAGGTCCATGTTGGACTGTCGTCAGAGGAGCTTGACCACCTCGCCCAGTCCAAGAGCCCCCTGAAGGTGTCACGACGTGATCTGCCCTATGTCATTAGCAAAGTGAGCCTTCAACACTTTGATCACACTGTGCATAAAACACTGTCAGGGTGCCATCCAGTTTATTTTAAGTGAGCCTGTTATTTAATGTGGGGGTTTGCATGCTGTCCTGCACGTGTATTGCTTTCTCAGGGACTCTCTGGAGGAACGACAGTGTCGGCCACCATGATAGCGGCACACAGAGCCGGGATCCCGGTTTTTGTCACTGGGGGAATTGGAGGAGTTCACAGAGATGGAGAGAACAGTAAGCTGAGTCCTACATTGTTGGAAAATACCTTTTACACATTTTCACACAGAGCTCTGCTTGGAGTAAACAGATGTGTTATCAGGTGGACAAACTTTATATTGCTGTTTATTTTGGCACAAGGGAAGAAAGCAATGAACAAAGGCAGTGCCGTGCACACAGTTGGTAAAGAAAAAAATCCACCTGGTGACAGTTGTTTAAGGTCTCGATGTGGAGGGATGCTAAAAATGTCAGGGCAGTAAGGTTTACTCGTGGCATGTAAATGTGAATAAATGCATTAATTCCTTAAGTCTCTTTATGTGGAAACTGTAGTTAAGTGAAGGCTTAACATTTGTTTCCACTGAATTATTAACCTTCCAGGTCTGGACATCAGTGCAGATCTCACAGAGCTTGGTAGGACTCCCATTGCTGTCATCTCTGCTGGGGTCAAGTCCATTCTGGACATCGGTCGCACCCTCGAGTTCCTTGTAAGAAAATTTACATGTTTTTTTTTTCATACCCCCCCCCCCCCCAAAAAAAAAGTACTGTGGCAGATTTGATAAAGTGATGCATATTGCAGTCTGAATAGTTAAATATATATTAGTAATTTGTATATCATAATCGTTGTGATGTATTAAGCTAAAATTCACATGCAAGCTATTTATTACGTCTATAAACAGGAGACACAGGGTGTCTGTGTAGCCACTTACGGAGCGTCAAAGAACTTTCCAGCCTTCTTCTCTCCACAAAGTGGATTCACGTCTGCATACCACGTCTGCAACCCTGAGGAGGCTGCAAAGCTTATTGGTATATCAGCATTTTATGTCATAAACATCAATAGATTACTCGAGCAACTCAAAGGTCAAAATTCAGTGCTAATCACATTTCATTTTACCAAGCTCAGATCTTAGCAAATAGTGAGTTTGCCTTGTTATTTTTTGTATGGTTTTTATTTTTATTTATTTTTGGTGATTCAGCAAGCTCTTTGTCCCTGGGTCTCCAAAGTGGTGTCCTGTTAGCAGTGCCCATCCCGGAGGAGCACGCGGCATCAGGCCAGCAGATTGAAGATGCCATACAAGTTGCAGTGGCAGAGGCAAGGTACAGAAAATCTCAGTGGTATTGTTTTTTTTGGGGTTTTTTTAAAAACCTTTTTAAATGCTGTTTTCTCAGTGGCCATGTTTGGATTCGAGATACTCACTGTGCTCCAGTGACATTACTGATTGATATCACTGACATCACTGATATCAATCAAAATGTTTCACTGACATCACTGATATCAATCAGTGATGTCAGTGAAACATTTTGAATTGTCACTTTCCATTCTTTCTTTGAACTTTCCAGTGCTAAAGGTGTCACAGGAAGAGATGTGACACCATTTATTCTTCAGAAAGTCAGTTTCCTGACTCAAGGAAAGTCCCTTCAGGCCAGTATCCTTTAAAAATTCTGAATCATCGAAATGTTGCACAGTGAACGTGATCATATCAAATACTATGGTGAAAAAAGTGAGCGAGCACGAAGATGATTGATTGGCATGACAATGTTACAGTGTGCTGCACTCCCAGGTCCACTGTTGGCGGCTTTTGACCTTCACTATGTTCAAACTAATGTGTCCTTAACATGTCCTGTTTCAAGACATTGCTCTCATTCATAATAATGCTAAAGTTGGCAGTCAAATAGCGTGTGCTCTGTCAAAGCAGATGAATGACAGAGCATTAAAAGCCCAAACTCCCGCAAAACCTGCAAAATCCCCACTGAACTCAGAATCCAATATTGTGAGTATAAAATTATAAAGTAGTCCAAGTCAAATATTCATACAAAACTGTAATAAAATGTAACAATAAAATGTGATGAAATTCTGTTGCAGGCCATCATAGGAGGAATAAATGTTGATTTTATTGCCAAGGGAAAAACAAAAACACTTAAGGTACGTTTCATTTACAACAGATATTCATCCACAATACTGCAGACGAGATGAACCAGACTGACTTCTGATAGCATCTGTTGTCTCTTTCAGTTTGGACAGACGAACCTAGGAAGCGTTTCTCAATCATTTGGTGGTGTAGGACGAAACATCGCTGGTTGGTTTCTTTTATCTGATTAGGTTTTCCATGACACGCATGTTTTCGTCAATGCTTTAAACCTGTCTCTGAGTGATTTCTTTGAATCTTTCCCTAAAGACTCCCTGAGTAGATTAGGCCATAGACCCCTGTTCATTTCAGCTACTGGAGCTGATTCAAACAGCGATGCAGTGTTAAAGTACTGTAAACATATGGTATGTGAGCACCGATACTTAGTTATTGCCATGCCCGGCTAAAATCTTGTCTAAAGATAAAAAATAAAATAAAAACTTTTTTTTTCTTAATCTTTTCATCTTTTTGTAAGAACACAAGTGGTGTGGCCAGACTAGAAGAGCACAGCACTGCAACCTACTGCGCTGTTATCACTGAGAATGGAGAGCTGAGTCTCGGTTTGGGAGATATGGATGTTCATCAGCAAATCACAGAGCGCTATGTAAGTGCAACTCATAGACTATTCATGCTAAGGCAGAGTAGCAAAATCCTTCTACAAGCAAATCTATCTAATTGAATAGGTGGAGAGCCATATCTTTAATGTTTGTCGTTACTGGGCCATCTATGGGAGATCTATCAAATTCGATGGATGATTTTATATATATATATATATATATATATATATATATATATATTTAATAAATTTAATTGATCTACTTTACAACAATTCAAACTTTGCTCCCAAAAGGTTTTAAAAGCTTCTTTTCCACACAAGTTATACTTCTACTTTGCATGCACAAGGTTACACAGCTCAACACCTTCATTCATCTCAGTCCAGGTCATTTCTGCTTTATCCCACCAGTGCAGCAGAAATGTCACAACAATTGACATTATAGATAAAGTGAGCTATGAAAAACAAAAAATATACCTACCTTCATCTTTACTACAATAACCTGTAGATAGAAATGGACTGGCATTTTTATAGTGTTTTTCTACCCTTACTTAACAGTCAGAGCACTTTACTGTATAAGCCATAGTCACTCATATACTATATTCTATGCACTTTATCGACCTCACATCTATGGACTACTTTGAATCCCCAGTTAACCTAATATGCATGTGTTTGGACTGTGGGAGGAAGCTGGAGTACCCAGCGGAAACCCACACGGGGTCAGGGAGAACATGGAAACTCCGCACAGAAAGGCAATTCAGGAGATTCACACCTAAAACCTTTTTACTGTAAGGTGTCAGACCAGGACAGTCTTGCAAAGGAGATTTTTAATCTCAAGATTAATATTAAAATGTTAATAAATCAATTAATTAAAAAAACATAGTTGAAACAGCCTTGAGCCTCAACTGTGCACATGTCTAAGTCCAACAGCACAGCTGTCTTATATGTTTCCAGATTAGGCTGTTGATTGGAGGCAGCAGTGAAACATGCACCGTCATTGCTGTTACATAATCCTGCCATAAATTTCTATAGAGGATCCTTTGAGTGCCATAGCTCTGCCTTTGTTTCTAATACCATATTAAGAAGCACAATCAAACCCAAATTTTGACACTAGTTACATACTGAAATTACGTAACTTTACATGAAACAAAAAAAGCAGACTGATTTTAAACAAAAGAAAAAAGCTCATAATTTTTGTTGGTGCTCATATATCTTCAGTGGCACAGTCTGTTCTTCTATGGCTGATGGGATTTAGAGTTTTACTACAGGACTAGCTTTAGATATATAGTTTCCACGATTGGTATTAAATTCCTCCAACCCTACCTGCATGACATTGCAGCCATATTTATTTAAAACTTCATTTTATATTCTTGCAATTCTGCAAAATATTTCAGTTTCTTTGATGTCAAATTTTTCTCCTAGACTACCAACAACAATACTATTTTGTTGATCATTTTAGAGTTAAACCCATTAGTGACCTTATATAAATTATTTATCAATTTAGGTATGTAGACATGGTTGAGATGACCTGTTGAAGTTCAAACCAAGTATCAAAATGAGGAAGAAAGGTGTTTAAGTGACTTAAGTGAATGAATGCGGCTGGTTTGAGTATTTCAGAAACTGGTGACCCACTGGAATTTTCCTGCATGATCTCTGGGATTTACAGAGAAAAAAATATCCAGTGAGTGGCAGTTCTCAGGGCAAAAATGCTTTATTGATGCCAGAGGTCGGAGGAGAATGGCCAGACTGCTTTGAGCTGATAGGAAATCAGTAACAATCAATCACTCTTTACAGCCAAGGAATGCAGAAGAGCATCTCTGAATGCAGAAATGAGCTGCAGCAGCAGAATACCAGTTCTATCAGCTAAAAACAGGAAAGTGAGGCTACGATTCACAGACTCACCAAAATTGGACAACAGAAAATTGGAAAAATGTTGTCTGGTATGATGAGACTTAATTTATGCTGCAACATTCAAATGGTAGGGTCAGAATTTGGCAGTTCAGTTCAGGATGGTGGTGTATTGATGTGGGGGATATTTTCTTGGCACACTCTGGGCCCCTTAGTACCAACTGACCATTGTTTAAATGCTTCAGCCTACCTGATGATAGATGCTGACCCTGTCCATTCTTTATGACCATCCACTGATGGCTGCTTCCAGGAGAACAACTTCACAAAGCTCAAAAAAATTTCTTATGTCTTTTGTCCTGCCTCTCTCCTCTCAGCCCCAACTGGTTGCGGCAGATGACTGCCCCTCCCTGAGCCTGGTTCTGCTGGAGGTTTCTTCCTGTTAAAAG
>JAVDPK010002887.1:106977-127808 GCA_034780415.1 Cichlasoma orientale | reverse complement strand
CTGCCCCTCCCTGAGCCTGGTTCTGCTGGAGGTTTCTTCCTGTTAAAAGGGAGTTTGTCCTTCCCACTGTCGCCAAGAGCTCATAGGGGATCGTTTTGCCTGTTGACTGCTGCCCGTTGAGGCAACTGTTTGTTGTGATTTGGTTTCTTGAACATGACAGTGAGTTCTCTCTACTCAAATGGCCTCCACAGCCACCAGATCTCAGTGCAGTAGAGCACTTTGGGGATGTGGTGAAATGGGAGATTCACATCTTGGATGTGTAGCCAACAAATCTTCATCAACTGTGTGATGCTCTCATGTCAATATAGACCAATATCTCCGTGGAAGGTGAAAGGGGTCCAGCCCAGTAACAAGGGTTACCTAATAAAGTGTTTGGTTTGTGTATTTGGGCTGTTTGGGCTATTTTCACTTTTATTTGTTTGTATCTTTTTTTTTTTTTTTTTTTGACTGTTTTCTGACTGATTCATCAATAATGAAAATAATTTTGTTTTGTTTTGTCATTATTTGACTGCTTAATGAAATTAGTATTGCACATTTTGGTATTGTATTTTTTGAGCACCTGTGAAGAACATCTGATTTTTACAAGATGCTAGATAAACTTTACTTAACATTTAAAATCTGTCTCTGAATTGCTTTTGTTAGGTGTCGCAGTTTGAGAGGCAGCTTTCATTGGCCACACTCGTGTGTCTCGATGGAAACATTCCCACCTCCACCATCAATTATGTTTGTTCTCTTGCTAAAAAGCACGGCATAAATGGTAAGCCTCAAGACATGGTGAAATGATAATGAAATATGCTTTTATTGATTTTAACACTATGATGTCCACATGTGTCACAGTTTGGTACGAACCAACTGACTCAGAAAAGGCTTGTAAGCCTTTCCTTTCAGACGCCTGGAAGTCTCTGTCCTATTCATCACCAAACCTGGCAGAGCTGTGCACGATGAATAAAACACTGGGTGTCAAAACACCTGAAGGTGAACTATGTTACTTCACAAGTATTTAATGTTTTAAACAACAGGCATACTTCTCTTTTATCAGCAAAAGCCATCAAAAACCAATTCACAGCCGCTGCTGTTATTGTCAGAGTTCTTATGAAAAATGCAAATAGTGTGATGGGAGCTGAGGATGTGGTTTTATCTTGCGGCAGTGCTGCCTTGCACACTCAATGAGATGCTCAGTGTTGCTGTGGCTCTCTCACGCCCCCTTCTGGAGCATCTTCACTGTCTGGTGGTGACTCTAGGGGCTAATGGTGTGTTGCTGTGTGGAGAGCATGATGCAGGCACAGTCAACCTGCAGCCAAGAAAACAGAAGAGGGTAAGGACTGTCTTTTTGACAGCTCAAAACAATTTGCTTTGATAGTACTGGTGAAAATGTTTTTTGCTGCTTCTGTTTGCAGAAGAGGCAGCTGTGTGCTCTGCACTACCCAGCAATTGCTGTGACCCCAGAGGAGATAATGAATGTGTCGGGAGCAGGAGATAGGTGCTAAAAATTTACTTGGCCTACTTAATCTATCTTATTTTTATTTGACGTTCAGTTCCTATGTTTCTTCTGCTACAGTTTTCATTTTCCATGACCTCTTTCTCTCCCTCTCCTTGCCATTCTTTCACTGAGTCACAAAAGGATGAAACATTCAAACAAAAGATGCTCATCTCCCCTTTGTTTGCAGTCTTGCAGGTGCCTTAATGGCAGGGATTCTCCAGGGGAAAGACACAGACAGCTGTGTTCGGATGGGGCTCTTGGCTGCAAGGACATCTCTGGCATCACCGCACCCCATCTCTCCAATGCTCACTTTAGATACTGTAAATCCCAACAAAGTCTACACTGATACCTGGCCCAAACCATGCCTTGTATGGATTGATTAAAACAGATAAATAATAGAATGTTAGATTTTCAGGATTCTTACGGAAACTATGTGTACTGTGACTGAGTAAATTATTTAGAAGGTGACATGTTTCAAAGAACACTGAATCCTGATTTTCCTTGATTTTTTCTGCTTTGTAATAATGGTATCTTGCCAAAATATGTCAAATAACTTTGTTAAACTTTATATGACCACATGGTGTAAAATCTCAATAAATGCATTACAAAGATTATGAATTCAAGGGCATTCTGTTGCTTTGATTTCTAAAGAATGAGACACTCAATGGCTTGTAATGAAATAATTACCAAGATCATTTTGTGAAAGGTACTAAATATAAATTTATATATAAAAACCTTGCATTTAAAATTGAATTAGGGTCCTACAGAAATCAAGCCATTGTTGTTATATAAATATTTTTCCTATTTATGTTTTAATTTTTTTGATGCAATAACATGTAGAAGCCACATTTCTATATTGTTGGATTGATATCTAAACACCATTCCTTTGTGGTTTCTGTGTCACAGTAATTAAACACAACATCCTACAAAATAACTTAAATAAGTAGAATAAATATAAAGCTTAAGAAATTACAATACAAAATGGCAAAATATCCCAAAGCAAAAATCAAGGAACTAAAAATAATGTAGAAAATAAAATAATGCTGACAAAAAAGAAAATATCATCATTGCAATGCAGTGGAATGCTATGTAAAAGTTGTATATACCTAACTCAGTAATGAGAGCTGGATTAAAATATATTCATTTTGAATCTACAAAATAATGACGGACTAAATTTCTAAATAAATACGTTGCAGTATGAAATCTAGCTTCCTAGACCGTAAATGAATAAAGCGGAAAATGTAAAAACTACATCTCCCAGAAAGCCTCCGTCAATCTGCGCAGACTCAGTGATACTGAATACTTACTCCACTCCCTCCTCCCAACTATAATGCTAGCTAAGATGGTGGTTTGAGCGTAAATTGTCTCCACAATACCAAGAAAAGAAAGGGGCAAAACATCTTTATAGCCTTTTAATTACAACAGAACAACACAACTACTGGAATCTTACGTGACCGTCTATAGATATTTTGACATTTCAGATACATTGGCTCGCAGTCCCCGCCCAATTTGGTGTGACTCCCTTGGAGAGGAATCCTAAGCTAAATACGGACAGGGTAAGTAACGCTAGCGTTAGCCAAGCTGTTAGCTATGCTAGCAAGCTTCCATTCTGTCTCAATAAATGAAGGACAGTTGTGGCTGTTGCAATTTTATTGATTGACTGTAAAGTTTTTTCATGCTTCCTGAATTCCTGCCCAGCTAATTTTAATGCCGTTTGAGCAGTGACAGTTGTTTATAGTGCCAACAACTTGCTCCCAGTTCAGTGTTAGCTTATGTAAGGCCTCATCGTCAGCTCGGCTCCGAACCCTGTACACTCTGATGAGAATGTAGCTTGCTAGCTATGGGTTAGCTTTAAGTAAGCTGTCACTTTTTATGTAGGGGGAACCATAACGTTATGTCAAACTTTTTTTTTTTAACTGCGAATGTCATTATTGGGTAAATGTCCATATCCACGTGCTTTATATCTGTGATTAATATTGCAGTTGTCACTGAATACTTGGTCTCAATCAGACCGGCGTCTTTTGCCAGTTCGCGGCTAATGTTAGCTTAGCCCGTCGTTAGTCAAATAACATCTGTCATAATGTACGATCCAGGAGACAGAGCAGCTAAAGTTACCAGCCTGGCCAACGCGGTTCGTACACGACTTTAGTGGTGATGTCTGCGAGTGAAGCAGCAAAACGGCGATATCCGTGTACATGTAAGTTTATTTGCGAAAATGCTGCCCGGCACTGGATATCTTTAGTCTTTCAGGTTTTTATCGAGCTCTCCGCTGGGCTCGCCTGCTGGCAGCGGTGTTGTCACGTAGAAAACAGGCTGGTGTTTAAATGCCAAGAACAGGCGATTCATTCTTAAATAAACACGTTTTATTGTATTTGTCTTTAACTGTCATCATGACGTGTCAGCCCAAGTAAGATACCACAACATCCGCATTATCACTTTGCGATCATTAGTTCTGTTTTTTAAGGCTTGGTTTGATACGTACATCCATTTGGCTTATTTTAGACACAGCTAGCAAAACCAGTGCCGCCCAATGCAAAGACCTCAACAAAATGCAACACCTCTTCCATCTCTGTGGAGGCCAAAATGTCCCGTTATTATTCAATCCTTTTGTGGTCATCTTTAGAGGTGCTACTAATGACAGTTTCTCTTTGCTCGATGTGATTCAGTCGGACATATCCAACTGTTATGGAGGACTAAAGAAAATGACTACATATATTCATTTAGGACTGACTGAAATGGTGTTCAGACACAAATGTCCTGACAATTGTTGTTGACACCCCTTTAATCTTTAATATATCACTTAAATTGACAAAATATAAGGCACAGCTCAGTGTGCAGCACAGTGATTTTCACAACTGTACTACTAGGGAAGCACAGAAATTCTTGGCTGACACAGTGTTTAAGATAACAGTTTGGCCCATAGTGGATACTGATGCTGTTGTGTTATTTATTATTATTTTTTGGTTATTCCCCTTTCATGCCAGGGATGCAGAAAGTCTTGACTAATTGTTTTAAACAATTGTCTTTCAGGTAGTCAACAAGGCTGATACCAATGTTTGGGCACTATATTGGTGCTCCTCTGCTTTATGCTATCATAAGATTATGATACTTTGGCTTAAAATTCTAAGTGGTCCTAAATAACTGGTACCTGAGTGTAGGGTCCCGAAGTAGTATTTTTTTGTGCTCACTGTTATATTGTCAGTCCTTAAACCCAAAGGACTATACCTTTCTGTTGTCTTGCTGACAACAAGTTCATTTAGTCCAAATAGGTTGTTTGTTATATTCAGTCAGGTCTGGGTGGAGCTCTTATACTCTTCATTTATATTTTGGTAGCCCTGTGCTCTGTGATCAGCTTCAGTACTCACCCTTGCTGCGCCATAGGATGTCCCACAGCCCTGAAATGAAGGACGACCCCATGGAGTGCCCTCTGTGCATGGAGCCGCTGGAGATTGATGACGTCAACTTTTTCCCCTGCACCTGTGGCTACCAGATCTGTCGCTTCTGTTGGCACCGCATCCGCACAGATGAGAACGGCCTCTGCCCCGCATGCAGAAAGGTGACATGGATGTAGATACCGTTAAACTCATCTGGACAGGAGGATGATTTGTTTGTGATTGGCTCAGCAGTCTTGATGATGTTTTAAAATGCTAATAAATGAGGAGACGTCAGTTCATTAGAATTATACAGGTGTAACCTGTGTGCAACCACACCTTAAAGGTTTCAGTTATAAATCAGTTTAAACTAATGAAATTGTTTTGAATTGGGGGATATTTCAGTTCAATTTGTAACTCAGTTCTTTTGTTTTTGTGTAGCCTTACCCAGAGGACCCTGCTGTGTACAAGCCTCTGTCACAGGAGGAAATTCAAAGGATAAAGAATGAAAAGAAGCAGAAACAGAACGAGAAGAAGCAGAAGGTGACAGAAAACCGCAAGCATCTGGCCAGTGTCAGAGTGGTCCAGAGAAATCTGGTGTTTGTGGTGGGGCTCTCGCAGCGACTCGCCGACCCAGAGGTGAGTGTAGTGTCAGCACTAACAAGCTCAATGGCTTCAGCTACCTGTGACACTGGAGTGTTGGAACTCATGGTATTCAGTTTGATGTGAATAAGGCAGTGGCTGTGCTAAACTAAAGACAGTTGCTGTGGATTTGTCCTTGACAAATGCAGTGAAGATTGAATGTACTTTGTTAGAGAATGATATATTTAAATATTTAGTATATTTAAATGTTTCTCCCTGCAGCCTTGTGATTCCTGCTTCTGTTGAATATTGTTTTTGAAAGAGCTCAGTATACCCAGAACTTTGTGACATATATTGCTCTATTTTACCCACAGGTCCTAAAACGGCCAGAGTATTTTGGGAGGTTTGGGAAAATCCATAAAGTGGTCATCAACAATAGCACGTCTTATGCAGGTTCACAGGTGAGAAGGGTGGATTAGATTAAAAATAAATGTTATATTTTATGGGTGTGTGTGTGTGTGTGGTTTGTTAGGTTTTTTTTGTTTTTGTTTTTTTAATGAACTAGTTACTGAACATGTATGTAGTAATAATGAAATCTTCCCTTGTAGCTATAAAGAGCTCACAAAAGTAATTAAACTGCATCATTAGAGTGTTTACTTATGTGTTCTGTGTTTTAGGGGCCAAGTGCCAGCGCTTATGTCACTTACATCCGCTCTGAAGATGCTCTAAGAGCAATACAGTGTGTGAACAATGTGGTTGTTGATGGCAGAACACTCAAGGTGAGAAGTTGACCACAAAGATTTCTGCTCATTTTTACTTATTTAAAGTACTGATCCTGTTTATTTAACAGAAACCTTTTAGTCTGTTTATTCTCCACTTTCTTTCTGCTTCTGACTGTTTAATACAAACCTCATTAGCCTCTTTTCCACTAGTACCTACTCGGCTCAACTGTACTTGGTTTTTAGGGTTTTCCATTTCCATTAGGACCTGGTACCAGGTTTTTTTTTAGTACCTACTCACCTGGAGTTCCAAGTGAGCGGAGTCGAGCCAACAATGTGACATGAATTCAACAGAATTCATGCCACTTATTAGCCAGGGAGTGATGTAACTAGATGAGTCGTGAGAGCGACTCCTTCACAAGAGTCAAACCCGCTGTTTTTGAAACCCAGCAATGAGGGAAATGGCTACACACTTACAAATGTTGCAAATATTTTTGTGCTTGGTGGCTGATGACAGAATCCAGAGGGAACTAGATGGAGCGACCATTTGTGTTTGTGTCGCACACAAGTGACGTCACGGGACTTTCGGGCTGCCTTGCTATAATGTCCCCTCATTGAGGCGTTACTCAATTGTAATTGAAAACACCCAAAACCGAGTAGATGATAGTGGAAAAGAGGCTGTAATAAATAATGTAGAATATTTAGCTGTATGGTTGCACTGAGGAGATGAAAATTTTTTTGAAAAGAATTTGTATGAATTTTTGTGCAATTTTTTTCTTAGTAATTTTCTCAGAGCTTCTATTTTTTTTTTTTACAGGCTTCTTTAGGCACAACAAAGTACTGCAGTTACTTCCTCAAAAGTATGCAGTGTCCTAAACCTGATTGTATGTACCTACATGAGTTGGGGGATGAAGCGGCTAGCTTTACTAAAGAGGAGATGCAGGTAAGTCTTTTTTCTCTTCCTAAAATGAGAACCAGTTGTGGTTAAAGCACATTGTTGACTCATGTTATGTTGTTTGTTTAGGCGGGGAAACATCAAGAGTATGAGCAGAAACTCCTCCAAGACCTCTATAAAATTAACCCTAGCTTTCTACAACCTCCAGCTTGTGGTACAGAGAAGTCAAAGAGTAAATCCAACTCCACACAGAGGTTGGTTTTTATTTATATTATTATCTGTTGTATTTTTACAGCTTAATCATAGTGCAGCGCTTGATGGTTAATTTCTCTCCTGCTTTGTAACAGAACCAACAATAGCAATGGTAAAGATGGGTGGCCAACACTGTCAGGGCATAATAAACTGTCCAACGGGCTTTTAGAAGACCGCAAGTCCCCTCCACTGCTAGACTATCTAGACCAAGAAGTAATTACTTCAGATGGGCTAGAAACAGAGCTGGGTCCTGGCCAGCGTACTGCCTTGTCCCCCTTCTCCTCTAACTGTGACAGTAACAGGTAAACAGGCCTTTCCTATGGAAAAGAGCCTACGTATTATTGAAGAAAACAATTGTGTATGGCTTTTGCAATCACTTTTTTTTTCTCATCTATATGAAAATTTTCTACCTGCAGTCCCAGTGACAAACCTCCAGAGTCTATCGGTATGGTAAATGGCGAGACTTTACAACAGGTAAAACGGCATTAACCAACCTCTGTGGTTCTTTTGTTTAAATATAAATCAGACTGAATCATCAGTAGAAGGACAATTTCACAAACATTTGCTCCTTTCTTGTTTTCTCTTTTCTTCCTTTTTTCTTTTTAGATACCCACCAGTGACTCCCCCTCCCCTCCCCCGGGTTTAACTAAGCCCAGCCTGGTAGTGCCCATCAGCATGTCAGACATCACAGCCCGTTCACCCTTTGAGGGTGCGGCAGCTGAGTCCCAGTCGCTCTTTTCAGACAACAGTAACTTCAGACATCCAAACCCTCTCCCTGCTGGCCTGCCCCCCTTTCCCAGCTCTCCTCGCGGCAGTTCCGACTGGCCTATGACTCCTGAACCACAGAGCCTCTTCACATCAGGTAGCGTAACACCAGGTTTAATCTACCGGTCAAACATTTGGATTACCTGTACCTGCTGTAACACTGGGCCCTTATGACTAATGCAGTTGATGTTAATCTCTAATTAGGCACCAACTAATAACGATAAGGGGGAAAAAAAGAAGTAGTTTTGTTACATTTGCTTATGAGTGAATTTCAAAAACATTGCAGGTGGAATCTTTATCATCTTAATGGACCAAGTGGGCCAAATCTTGTAGCTCCAATGACTTCTTTTCTCTCCTCACAGACACAATACCAGTGTCTTCCTCAACAGACTGGCAGGCAGCCTTTGGCTTTGGCTCGTCCAGCAAACAGCAGGATGACGACCTGGGCTTTGATCCTTTTGACGTGACCCGCAAGGCTTTGGCCGACTTGATAGAGAAGGAGTTGTCAGTACAGGATCAGAGCCCTTTGTCCCCAGGGCCCATCACCCAGGGGAGCAACCATGGTCCTACCCTGCCACCCTCCAACCCTAACCCCAGCGCTTCCCACCACTTTCCCAGTGGCCTGCCACGTGTCCAGCAGCTCCACCACCACAGAACCATCTACAGCTCCTTCAGTTTCCCCAGCACTCACAACAGCCAGGCCAGTCAGCAGCAGCCAACTACCAGACACCCCTGGTTAGGCGTGCCCACACGGAATAACCTCACACACTTGAACCACTCAGCCAGTGCTGCCTCACACAGTAATTTCCTGGACCTGAATCTGCCCCCTCAGCACAACACAGGGCTGGGAGGGATCCCCATCTCAGGTACCAGACTCGTGGGTCACTTTGGCACCTTTCTGTGTGACATTGAAGCAGTGCATGTTAAAACAGAGATTAGATCTGCTATTTAATTTCACAGCACATGTATGCTGCCACATAGCATTATGATACTTGTTTCGATTAGCTTGTATTGATTTTTTTTTTTTTTTTAAATGATGTCAGATGCAGTTCTGTAGTTAACCACTAGTCTGTGATCAAAATACCAGAGGAGCTGACATATCTGTTTTCCTCTCCTGCAGAAAACAGCAGCTCTATAGAGGGCTTAAATGTGAAAGAGTGGCAGGACGGTCTCAGAGCTCTCCTGCCTAACATCAATATCAACTTTGGGGGCCTCCCAAACTCCTCGTCCTCCTCCTCCTCATCATCCTCCAACAGTGTTAACCACATTGGTGGGCCAGGTGGGCCAGCAGGCATGTCGCACAGCTTGAGCTGGGAAGGTACAGGCAGTTGGATGGACCCTGCTATCATTACAGGTTGGAAATGAGTTCAGAGTGCTTTATCAAGCAAAAGTCCAAAATACTTTGTTTCAGCTTCTGTAGCCTTAAAAGGTTGGTCTGTTAAAAATATCAGTAAACAGTAAAGAATCCATAATCATCCGTAAGTTTTCTACAAAGTGCGTTTATGTACAGGAGACAGCGAAATACTCAGATAAGATAGTCTTCTAGATTCAGTATGAATTTTGATACCCCCAAATAAAAATCACTGGCACTGTTAATGAAATTTATTTAACACGATAATCACTGACACATTTAAGCCACTTCAAAGCCGTGTGTATAAAAGGATGGATGTTTTATTTTTCTTCACATGACATTTACTCATGGTGAGAGCCGTTAGATTCTCCACAATTTAACTGTTCACTTCATTGTACAGAAATCATGAGCACCAAAGTACTAATTATTCAGATTTACTGGCACAGTGCACTAAATACACAAGTAAACAGTGGTACCTCCCTAGCTCTGAAGTGGTCATGAAGTCTAATTATGTGTCTGTTCCTCAGTCTGTTTTTAACCATTTAGCCCTTTAAGTCCAATAAACAAATCCAATAAAGTTTTTTTTCTTAAATATTCCAAATTGTAAATATAACCCATTGTTTGCTGTCTGACTGCATTGCTAGGAAAAACTAATATAAAACATTTTCCCACTTACTGGGTACTGTTTGGTATGTTTGTTTTAATTTGTTGTCTACAAAATGAAAGCGTCCCTACTGGTATTCACCCAGTTTGGAAGACCAGTTAGCTTGTTCTGTGTCTTTCAAGGGTATGGAACTCAAGTTGTTGTTGGCTTCCAGCAAATCAGTTAATCATGACTGTAGGCAATCATTTTCCATTTGGTAGCAAGGATGGGTAGTTTGTTTGGATTTCAGCTGACTTGTGTCACTGTGTATCATGGGGTATTCAATCAGCATAATTAGCTGCATAATTAGCAAGAGAAGCACACCATAAATATTTTGGATGGTAAAATATTTTACAGTTATCAGAATGCCTCCTCATTTTCAGTGTCACAGAAGTGACCAAAAACAACAGGCACAATGTGGCCATTTATGACATTTTTGGGGAGGGGTGGGGACACAAGTGACATTACAAGTCTTTTTACACAGCTTTGGGTGGAAAAAATGAAGAAAGTATGTGGAGATTGTCATTGCTTTAGCATAAAGCATGCGTGCCAGTTATCCCAGGTATGACTGATGACAGACAAGGAGTTGATCAGAATAAAACATTTTTTTTGAGTGATATTTAAACTGATTTAGTTTGTGTCTTAACCACATGCTTAAGAAAAGCTAAAGGATATACCTTTCAAATAAGTTGCATGTGTGCATTTACCCTTTTCTGTTTGGGCATTCTTGCAAGTGAAAACTCAATAAAAATGGGTGAACTGTAACAGGCTATACCTTCATTGCTAATTGGGACCTCATGTACTAATAATTGTAATATAAACTTTTTGCTTTATATAATGGTCAAAAATGACAAATAATATTCACCAGTGATACCACTAATCAGAGCAGCTCCTAAAAAGGCTAATATCTTTGTCTTCATGGTAGTTTTGTGTTGTGTTTTTGGCATCACTCATCTCTCATTGTCCCTCTCTGTCCCACCCACCTGCCTGCAGGAATCCCAGCTTCAGCAGGCAGCAGTTTAGACTGCCTCCAGGACGATAACCCACCACACTGGCTCAAGTCCCTGCAGGCCCTCACAGAGATGGATGGCCCTTCCAGCTCAGCAGTGCCCACTCCCCAGCCCCTCCACAGCAGCCTCCTCGATGCCCACATCCCTCTTCACCACAGAGCCGGTGGCTGGGCTCCCTACCTCCCCCCTCCCACAGCCAACCCCGCCAGTCAGTTCCACTCCCCTCCCCCAGGCTTCCAGACCGCCTTCAGACCCCCGGGACAGCCCTCCACAGAGCTGCTACAGAGTGCCGCTGTGGACCGCCACTGAACACAGACTACAGCAGACACCCATCCATTGCCCCACTACCACTTTATACCCACTCATCCTGTACCTTCCCCCCCTCCCCTCCAAATGTAATACACACCAATCTGCAGAGTATGAAAAATTAACAAAGTAACAAACATGCTTTCTTCTTTTTCTCTTTGTCCTTCCTTCTTGTCCACTCTGAAGGCATTTTTTGTTTTTGTTTGTGGCACACAAGTTATCAGTACCTTTTTGTCTGCTGCCATCACCACTCCTTAGACCTAGTTCTGGGCGTAACATGGGATTCATTATGTAGCTTACTGTTAACGGAGAGCACAAGAATCAATATAGGATTGAGCACCCAGTGGTGACACGAGAGTTAACTCCACAAACTGGCAAATAAACAAATTAGCTGATGTGAGGTCTTTTTATTTTAAAAGTAACTAATGATTAAGCATGAACAGCATTTGTGTTTTTGAAAGTCGACGTCATGATTAGTTTTTGAGGAATGAAGCAAGCTGTGAATCTGCTCTTTGAAGCTTTGCCCCAAAGACCCTCATCCTCCCCAGTACAACAGGAGACTGTGAAACGGTTAACTCTTACAGCTATGTGGAGAATAAGGAGAGATGAGAGAGGGAAGCCCTATTCAGACATGGGATATGTGACATCACTGCTTTCATCAGTCTGTTAAAGTGAGTTATCTTTTAGACTTAGGCCACTTTTATATTTGTTAGTTCAGACATGAGAAGGGAGACAGACAAACGAAGAAGACTTGCTGTATTTGTGGCAAAGAGTATTGTCAGCATCACCTCTAGTGATGGATCAACACTTCTGTCACTAAGAGCCGTGTACCCTGCTTCTTGCACACGGGCATCGTGGCAGATGTCTCTTTGGGAATAGGCAAATTGTATCAAAGAGGAATGTAGTACTCGTAAATGAGAAAAGGAGTTGATTCGATTGAATAATATGGTGTACATGTAATTGCTGTTTAGAGCAGCATCTAGTGAGTCATCATCTTGTGCGTGCCCTTCTGCTAACATGCCTGTATGCATTTAAACTTCAAATTGATTTGTAAATGCTGCCAAGTCCGACCAAATAAGATGATGATTGAAATATGGAAAAAGTGGCCACATAGACATTAAGCTGATACGTGAGATTAACAGAAAGAAGCACATGTCTGAAGGGGGCTGGAGAGAAGAGGGGTTAGGCACTTAGCTTATTTTTTTTGAGAGTGGGTTTAAAAAAAAACAAAAAACCTTAAAAACAAAAAAGAAGCTGATATTTGGATAGTAAGGTCAAAATGCAGATGACACAGGGGAGTTGAGGGCACAGGCTATGCATGGGCTCCCTGTTAGGTAAGGACACAAATGGCCTGCTTAAGAGGCCACTTGGCTCACATTCTCTTTAGTTGGGGAGGGGTTCCCGTAGGCCCCATCCTACTGGAGGGAAAATTTTGCTGCACCTCTGTATCAGAGGATAGAGCACCGCCTAACCGCAGGGAGCCAGGGCTTTGGGAGATCGTGGCACACATCCTGAGCACTAGGGTTAGACTCACAGTGCCACTGTGTGGTACCTACAATAGCTAGCCCTAACATGGACAGCCACCACATAGAAAGGACAATGACTAGATGGATGAGGATATGTTAAATACTAATGAGGGTAATAAAAGGGTTAACAGGTCCCTTTGTTCGACCCATGAGGGCTTAAACGAGGCCTTAAAATGGACATGAGAGAAAGGAGCTTGAGCAATAGGAAGGGGAGCATCAGTACTGCTGAAAAATATGCAATATTGTATGTGACATTGACAACTGTATCTGATCATGTGTCACAAAGGAAGGTGCCGCAAGACAATACCAAGTACTGTAGTAGTGATTTAAGGAGCCTTTAGAATTTGAAATCAATCTCTCCGACCACCGCCTTTTTTCTTTTTGAAGTCTTAATTCTGTTCTGTGTTCGCTCTCTCTCTCTCTCTCTCTCTCTTATCCCCATCCTCCCCTCTGCTGTTCTCTATTTAACAGTATTCACAAAATGAACAAAGTCATCCAGGAGAAACCAACACAGAGTCATACAATGGGTTTTAACATGATATTGCAAGGAAAAAAAACAACAAATTTGAGGCGCTTAAAGGAAGTGAACTGTCCTCTGCAGGTCTGGAAAAAATGAACCTTAAATAAAACTAAAAACTCTGAGCTGGTGTTTGTCTGCTGTTGTGTTCTCATCACCGCCTTTCTGTATAAAACGCAAACCTCAGAAAGCCTCACTTTAAGTCACTCCTCTCTTATTCCAATGTCTTCCACTGGGGGGCAGATCACTTTTTGTCAGTGAGGAAGCTCTGCAGTCAAACTTCAGTTGAGCACACAAGGTGACACAGAATGACACTGACTACAGTTTTTGAGATGCACCACATTTTTCCTGTACAGCATGTTCAGTGATTGAATGTAGGCTGAGTGCTGATGGGAATGATCCTTGATCAGATTTGTTGAGTGCCACTTATTTTCAGTGTTGAAACGCTGTCGGGAGCAGAGCATGTGTGCATATCGCCGTCCTTTAGTGTGCAGCTCTGCGCTCTCCCCGGCCAATGCAGCAGTAGATACCTGCTGCAGCGAGGTTTCATTTTTGTCCTGCAGGACTTCTGATGGACACTGGGAGGAGCACAGTTATTACTCCTACAGTGTCTATACTATTTCTGCATTTAGCTGAATCAGATACCTCCTATATGCTGTGTAACTTTGAATATAGTTTCTGTAGGAGACTAACAACAAATACATAATTTGAAATGTCATGGGTTTTTTTTAGATCTCTATTATGGCTAGAACTAAAAGGGTTTTTTATTATCAATAAATGTAACTTTTACAATTTAACATGATAATCACAATTTGATAGTTTAAGTCAGTTTAAGGTGTCACCATTACCTTCAACAGTCATATTTTAAAGTCTTCCAAGCTCTCTAATCTTTCTGTAGCCTGTACATAAACATTTGTTTAATTGAAATTGAATCAGCCTATAAAGCATATATAAATATGGCAGATGTATCAGCCTATATAAGCTTTGCAATTGAAATCCTGAAAAAAAGTCACATTTTTAGGTCTTTTATAAAAATTTATTTTCACATTGTAAAATGTCACATAATGAGATTTGTATCAAGATTCAAATGCAACACACAGATTTATTAGTAGGGATGAAACAACTCTAGTGTTGCAAAACTTTGTCGATGTAACACATTTCCATCAAGGCGGAGACACAATGTGCTGCACAAAGCCTAAGCTACCACACAAGTTTTACACCTTAATGAAAATCTAAATCTAAGTCAATAGATGTGTGAATTACAGCAGTAATGAAACACAACAGTCAGAAAAACAAAAAAAATCAACAGAATTGTAAAACTAATTTTATAAAAAAGTAAAATCCTCAACATTCAGGCATCAGCATCATAAATAAAGAAAACCAAACAACAGACCAGTAAAACTGAAGCAGCAGGAAATCACCGTTCAAATAGTTGATGATGTTTTTGTTTCTTTCATTCGACTATTCGATGAGTCGACTGGTTGCCTCAGCAGTAGTCCTGGTGGTAGTGGACATGTGGCTAAAATGAACAGCTGGGGGGGTGCTTGGAGCTTGGAGCCCCACTAGTTTCAGGCTGCAGGTGCTGAGGAGGCACCAATAGAGGAAGGTGAGTGTGTAAATAATGCAGGCAGGCAGCAGATTCAGGGGTTGTGACAATGAGTCAGCAGCAACACAGATGGAGGGGGTGGGCTTTGCTGTGAGTGTTCCCGGACCAACAAACACTCATGCAGACTTCACTGCACTGGTGAAACATAATGGAGGGATCATAGTGATGATGCATGACTGATGTATTTAGAAATCTGTTTTCTACAGCTATGGAAAATAACTCTGGCATTTGTGCTGTTTCTGCTCCGGTGGGAAAAGACTGGCACAGAAAAGGCGTGATGGACTTACTGATTAGTTTATTGATTTGCTTGGCTTGATGAAACTGCATATTCATGTTGATTATCATAAGGCAAAGGAGGAGGATTTGGGGGTGAGGATGAATGATTAAGCAGTAAGAGTTAATTTGTAGAGATCCATCACCATTGCAAACACCTGGATCAAAGCAGATCTTATATAATTTTAAAAGAATTTTTGGGACATTCATGGTATCGAGACAATGCTGTGACTTTAAATTTCAGGTTTCTTATGTCTGATTTCATTATAAAGCCAACTCAGTTTGCACTAAAGTAAATCAGCAAACCACATTAAACTTTGGTCAGGTGTTATCTCTGGACAAAGCAGAAAAAGCCCTGATTTTTCACTCTTCCACAGAGCTGTCCTCTGCAGGGGTTCAGTCTGTTAAACTGCTGAAGCCTCGCTTTCCTTGAGGACTGCAGCTACAGTATATGAGGATATGTGCAGAGGGCACCGTAACTGCAGTCACTGTGAAGTATGGCACTGACAAACTATGGATCCAGACCCCAAAACTGAAAGGAAAACAGATATACTAAAATATAAAATACAAAATATTATAAGAAACTCTCAAGGAAAGCATGACAGATCAGTTGTACTTTCAGAAAGAGCCTGTACATAAATAATGTGCTGAAGTGAGGAAAGAGAAAGGTTAGTTTTAATATTTTCCATGGACTGTCCCCTACACAGAGCTGCAGGAAAATGTCCAGCATTCGATTTGGTTTATTTGATGGGGAGTGACATTGGAGGAGAGGGTTAGCAATACAATGACCTTGCCATATCTGTACAGCTATTCTTCTCCATCTTGCCTAAAAGTCTTGGGCATATCAGAAACTGAGCTACTCAGCTTCAAAAATTGCACGTGTGTTTGACAGGAGGACAATCTAAACTTACTTTTAGGTTATGCAGTTTTTCATATGACAGTGTTATGATGGTGAGTTATGTACATGTGTAATTTCTTGGCCCTGGGCTGGGAAACCTGCAGGGACTACTCTCAGCAGAAAGCACTCTCTCCATTTGTCAGCCTCTGACAGGCCCTCTCAGCAGTGGAGCTGCATGCACTGCAAAAAATGACCATTTTCACAATCTGTTTACTCTCAGATTAGATTATTAAAACCAGAGCAGACATCTGAAATTGTGAGTTGATGAGCAGAAAACTGGTCCACAATCCTTGCGACAAATAAGTCATTTGCATGGAAAAAAAGTTAAAACAAAGCAAAACTGAAATCTGTGATTAATCAAAGAATTTTCCACCTTTAGGTCTTTGGACAAAACATTTAAAGACCATCAGAATGAGCCTTTGCAGCGGTGACAACACAATAAGCATGACTGGGCCAGATACAGTGAAGAAAAATACTTTGTTTTACCTTATTTGGCAGAAGGTTATACATTTTCAATATATCAATATATTTATGATGATAACCCCAAAAAAAAGCCTCTTATGCTTGGAATAATAAAACCTAAAATAACAACACTGTTGTTTAACTAGAATAATTTTCCTATAATGCTGCCCATTTTCCTTTGGGTTTGGCTAAAACATCTTTAGGGATGTGGCACCAGAAGTTCCTCTATACAAAAACAGCAAAAAAAACTTTGCAGCAACACAACAAATATATTTAACAGTTTAATTAAAAAACACAGGAAAATTAATGAATAATAAAAATGATTCTGAGATATTAAAAAATGAAAAAATGAGAAAATACTGGGGTGGATTTATGTAACTGAACTAAAATCTCTCATTTTCATAACCGAGTCAGTGAATGTATTTTATTCCAGCCCACTCAAGGGTTAGTAGCCTATTTACATTTTCTAAACACAAGTGGTGATATAATGAAATAGGATAGAAGGCTGACAGTTTAAGACACTGAGTGCACATTTAAAAGACATTTTATTTAGCTGAACAGTTTAATAAAGGAAATACTTTTTGCAGTGTGCGCAACTCTAGACTGACGCACACGAGCCTTTACTGTAAATTCCACCAGCAGTCCGGTTAATGTGCCCTCGCCAGGAAAGCTGACATGATCCTCTATCATCAGTGTATGTAATGGCTCCTCCGTATGGGGTCTGTGTGCAGTGCAACATGCACAGCAGCTTAGATCCAACAGCGTCTCTGCGTTCTCTCCTTTTAGCTCAGACTGAGGACACACGTGTCCGATTACTTTTGAGCCTCTGAAATTCGGGGACTCTATTAAAAACAGCTGTAATGCCCAAAACAGTTAATACAATACATTTGTTAAACTACTTGAAAATCCACTGTGGTGGTGTACAGACAGAAAATGACCACTTGAGTGTACTTAACCGGACGTCAATGAGGTGGGTTAACTTCTCTTTCCAAATGAAAAGGTTTCCAGCTGAAGTTTGAGAAGCAGAACGAGAGTACAGCGGTTGGCTGAATGAAATGAAGCCTGGTTAGAAGAGCAGATGGAGGTGGCAAAAGTAAAGGGATAACTTTGTCATTTTGATAAAGACTTTAATCAGTTAACATTCGTATGTGTTCAGTAAATATTAGTCAGCAACGTACTTAAAAATCCAGAATTGAGGCCCCATTGTGTCCTAAAGACCTCTGTACCATATCATGCCAAGAGAGCCCTTCGCTCTCAGAGAGAAGGTTTACTTATACTTCCCCTTTTCAAAAAGTTATTCAGTTAAAACTAGTTAGGGCTGTATCAGGTGACCCTGAACCATCCCGTGGTTATGCTGCTATATCCTTAAGCTGCTATGAGACTTCCCATAATCCACTGACCCTTCTTTAATCCCCTCATTATTACTCCCATTGAGTTTATATGCGCCTCCTGCATGTCATTAACTTTTGTCTTCTCTCTGCTGTAGTTTGTGTTTTGTCCGGTTTGTTGTTGGTACTCTCACAATAACTCCTCTTTTTTTACCCTCACCCCCCACAGCCCACTGCAGCAGATGACCCCCACCCCCCTCCCTGAGCCACCTCTCCTTTCTTTATGTTTTGCTTCCAATGGGCCACACTTTATTATATTTTTAAAGCAGTCCTGAGCGACAGTTCTCCAGGCTTTCTGATGGACTTTCGGAGTTTTTCTTTAGACATTGGCTGTTTTTTTCACTCATTTTCAGTACAGTCTTTGTACCTGACCATTTTTAGAGAAATTGATTTGTTTGTTTGTTAAGCCACTTAACACTGACCAATAAAAAAGGCACCTAACTCAAGGGATGAACCAGTATTGTATGTTACGTGTTCTGTACACACATGACATATAACTCAGCAAAGTACCAATTTTAAATTGTATCTTTAGGCACTTTGTTACGAGCAGCCTGTCACAAAATCACATAATTTGTTACCATTTCTTCCAGTGAACATACAAAAAAAACGCCACGACGGACATAAAATAGCATTTTTGCACCATTAATGTGGTTCCCAAAGAGCTATTAGCTGAAGACTTGGCATATCTATGCATAAGAAATGTGAAGAAACTGGCCAAGTGGAGAACAAAAGAAGAAGAGGCAGGCCTGAATGGAAAGGAACTGATGAGCAGATGAACAGTAGGTGAAAGTCATGTCCTTAAGACATGGGAAAAAATCCAACAATGACCTGATAAAGGAACTGAGAGATGCATCTGGTCCTTTAGTTGATCTACTGTTCGCTGAAGCCTCATCAGAAATGGTCTCAAAGGAGGGGTGGCTGTGAAGAAGCCATTATTAAAGAAGAGAAACAGGGAGAAAGACTGAACTGAACTGAAAATCAGTGGCTGCAGTTCTTATGGAGGGATGACTCCAAATTTGAAAATGTTGGTTCATATTGACAACATGTTTGGAGGAGGTCGGGAAAGAGGTCTACAGCCATCTGTGAAGCACGGTGGAGGCTTTATCATGGTTTGGGGCTGCATTTCAGCCAGTGGTGTTGGAGATCTTGTCAAAAAAAATGTATTTATGAATGCAGAAAAGTACCGTCAGATCTTGATCCACCAGCAATACCATCTGGAAAGTGTCTGAATGGCAGTGACTTTGTTTTTCAGCATGACAGTGATCCCAAACACACTGAAAGAAATGAAATAAGAGGTTGGCTCAGGACATTTGCACAGTACTGCAACTAAAATTGAACTGAAGTGAACTGACAGTGTTTTCCTAGAGGGAGAGGTGAAGATGTCATGAGCTCAGCTCTCTTGTGAAAACCATAAGAAAGTCGAACCAGGTGTATCGAGCCAACAAATAATCCAGCACCTCTGTCTGTGTGATTTACCAAACACTATTTCCAGCGTTACAGTGACCTTTGTTGGTGGCTCAGACCCAAGTCAGCAAGCCCAAAGTGTTGTCAGGTTGTGTGTATCTCAGCAGTGCTTCGTGGTGATATCCTTTTGTGGTTTTGTATTTGCCAGCCTCCTTGAGTGCGGTGTGGTGATGTAATTGAAGCAGGAAGGTCACAGCGGCAGTTTCGTTGATGTTAAGTTTTGAATTTTCTCCCTCAGACAAGCACGCTGACGCTGCACACCGGGCAGGAGAAGCATGTGAAATGAGATCCAAATCACTCAATACCACAAGGACGTATTCACACTGGGAGTACTGATAACAGATTCTACCAGAGTCTGAGAGGATGGAAAGAAAATGTCCATAATAACAAATACTTAAACTGATCTTTTTTAAGCTGCACGCTGGTCCACCACTTTGGTCCAAACTGAAACGTATCGTTATGTTTCCTCGTCTTCATCTACCTCTTTACACCACGTCAAAACTCGAAATGTTTCCTGTTTTATTTTGGTAATTGCTTTTTCTGCTCATGCTTATTATGCCTTTGTGAAGGTCTTTCAGAGCAGAGTTTACTTTATCTATGACAGATATTCTATTGTGGTTTTCAATCATTTCTATGCAAAATGGAGTTTTGGCATCACAGCTCCACCAGATCTTTATGCCATACTTGGCTGGTTTAGATGGGATCTACTGCCTGAAAGTGCACCTGTTCGAAAAGCTACCAACTGTTCATCCACACAGAGATCATTACCAGGGAGGCAGTATATGCCTAAATGGAATGCAAACGCTGTCTGGCTATCCCTGAAAGCACCAACTTTATCCACGGTCTGCCTGTCGAGCCGAAGGACGTCTCTAAATCCTGTTCTGGGTCTGTCAAGCCATGGTTCACTACAAAAATTTACAATGTAGTGATTATGAGTTGGTGGGAAATTACAATAAAATCAAAGGTTATATTACAAGCATGCATATGTTTAACAACTTTACGTTGTTCCTGTGCCACCAGTGGGCCAATTCCTGTAAAATACTGTGAAAATTTGTTGGAGAAGTAGATTGAATTATTCATGGTAGGAAACATTTTTATCATTAAAATATCACAACAGTACATTTAAATATAAATATATCACTGGGGACATAAATCACCCACCTTGGTCATTTAAAGATTGATGGAGAGACAATTGTGAGCGAGAGGCAGGGTATGCCCTGTACAGGTCGCCAGCCTGTCGCAGGGCCTATATATATGTGTGTGTGTGTGTGTGTGTGTGTGTGTGTGTGTGTGTGTGTGTGTGTGTGTGTGTGTGTGTGTGTG